>SJYW01007540.1:0-19233 GCA_006410735.1 Raphicerus campestris
AGATTTGCCTTTTTGGATATTTTATATAAATCATACAATATGGTTTGGGTGGTCCTTTGGCTGGCTTCTTTCACTCAGTATAACTGACTTTTAGGCTTATCCCTGTTGTAGCATGAACCAGCAGTTCACTCCTCTTTTATTGCTGAGGAGTATTCCTTTGTGTGGCCACAGTACATTTTGCTTAAGTATTCACCAGCTGAACATTTTCTGCATTGCTTTTGCTTCCCCCTTTGACCCTGAGTGACAGAACCTAGACTGACAATTTTTCTTAGTTCTTTCAATATGCCTGTTTACAATTTTAGAAAGTGTTAAGCTAGGCATTGCCAACTTTTTGGTGAAGGATAAAGTAAGCTGGGGGGAACTGGTGAAGATAAAGATATTGTGATCAGACCCAGTCACCACATCAGTGTTTTACAAATTGTGATAGGATGTATACCTGCCACAATCACAGGAGGATAACTCACATACTCTGAAACTGTGGCCACTGCAATACACCAGCACAAAACAATAGTGGCAATGACAGCGATAGCCACCAGAATAAAGCCTCCCAGGAAATAATGCGAAGAACGATGCTCTCTGGGTGGCGGGACGGTGAGGGGGGAGACCCAACGAGAAAAAGGACCTTGGTTATGCCAAAATAGGAATAAAAATGTTGTCCTAATGTAAACATTGTCCTATATGCACTGATGTCCATGGATGATAAGTGACCCTCTCAGAACACACCTTGAGAGCTGTAAAATGTACAGCCTAAATGGTTGAAGGCAAGATTATCATAAAATGAATATATATCCCAAGAAGTGATTCAATCATTTTGTATTTTTTACTTTTCTTTTTTAACTTTTACTGTTTAATACACAAAAGTATACAAACGAGTATAAAAAGCCCTCGAGGAGCTATCATCCAGATACAACAACTCGAAAACCATGGCCAATCTGCCCCACCCACAAATTAATTCTACCCCCCGACACATACACATAAATTCTGCCCTCCCATATTATTTTGCAGCAAATCTCAGGCATCATTTAATTTTATCCATAAATATTTCATCATGCAACTCCACAAGAGAATTTTTTGTAATAACATAGCCACAATACCATGATCACATCTAAAATGTTATAATTTCTTAACATCAAATTTCCAGTCATTGTTCCTGTAATTCAAATTTGTAACTTAAAGCAACCAGCCCAGATGGCAAAAGAACCTCTGTCAGATGAAGACTTGGAGAAGAGGGGCTCCATGCATGTCTTGATAGAATACACGAGGTAACATTTCTTCATATTGCCAAGTGATCTTGTCAGGCTGGGGTTTTAAAGGACAGAAGGGAATGTAAAAATAAGCGTGGATAACATATGCCATATGGACATTAGAGGATTACTCTCCTCTTTTGGATATGAAATGACTAATTAACTATTTGCACCTAAAATGTGTGGGATCTTTTTCAGAAAATGGAATATATCTTTCCCTCACTAAGCATATTGATTAGAGACATAATCTAGACTGGGAATAGTTTTTCTGTAGCAGAATAAATCACACCCTTATAATAAAACACCACCTTTGATGTACTGTTTAATTTTAGATATATCTTGACACATTTATTTAAATATTTTGGCGCTGGATTTTTTTCCCTTTAGGCATGCCTGATGTCCACATTTATAATTTAGCTGTCATTTTTTTTTCTCAAAAGGTTGTGTGAGGCAATTGGAATAATCAGTCCCAAGTTCTGTCATTTATGAGCAGTATGACCTTATGCAAGTTACTTAACCTCTCTGAGCAAGAAATTTTGCCATTCGTTGGCCATTAAGGATTTGTGATGATTAAATGAAATGATGAATCTAGCATTATGCCTGCATGAAGAAATCATAGCTATCATTAACAAAAGATGATTTTTCTATAATAAAATTGTGTTGCTGCTAAGTCGCTTCAGTTGTGTCCGACTCTGTGCGACCCCACAGACGGCAGCCCATTAGGCTCCCCTGTCCCCGGGANAGGATGTATACCTGCCACAATCACAGGAGGATAACTCACATACTCTGAAACTGTGGCCACTGCAATACACCAGCACAAAACAATAGTGGCAATGACAGCGATAGCCACCAGAATAAAGCCTCCCAGGAAATAATGCGAAGAACGATGCTCTCTGGGTGGCGGGACGGTGAGGGGGGAGACCCAACGAGAAAAAGGACCTTGGTTATGCCAAAATAGGAATAAAAATGTTGTCCTAATGTAAACATTGTCCTATATGCACTGATGTCCATGGATGATAAGTGACCCTCTCAGAACACACCTTGAGAGCTGTATGTACAGCCTAAATGGTTGAAGGCAAGATTATCATAAAATGAATATATATCCCAAGAAGTGATTCAATCATTTTGTATTTTTTACTTTTCTTTTTTAACTTTTACTGTTTAATACACAAAAGTATACAAACGAGTATAAAAAGCCCTCGAGGAGCTATCATCCAGATACAACAACTCGAAAACCATGGCCAATCTGCCCCACCCACAAATTAATTCTACCCCCCGACACATACACATAAATTCTGCCCTCCCATATTATTTTGCAGCAAATCTCAGGCATCATTTAATTTTATCCATAAATATTTCATCATGCAACTCCACAAGAGAATTTTTTGTAATAACATAGCCACAATACCATGATCACATCTAAAATGTTATAATTTCTTAACATCAAATTTCCAGTCATTGTTCCTGTAATTCAAATTTGTAACTTAAAGCAACCAGCCCAGATGGCAAAAGAACCTCTGTCAGATGAAGACTTGGAGAAGAGGGGCTCCATGCATGTCTTGATAGAATACACGAGGTAACATTTCTTCATATTGCCAAGTGATCTTGTCAGGCTGGGGTTTTAAAGGACAGAAGGGAATGTAAAAATAAGCGTGGATAACATATGCCATATGGACATTAGAGGATTACTCTCCTCTTTTGGATATGAAATGACTAATTAACTATTTGCACCTAAAATGTGTGGGATCTTTTTCAGAAAATGGAATATATCTTTCCCTCACTAAGCATATTGATTAGAGACATAATCTAGACTGGGAATAGTTTTTCTGTAGCAGAATAAATCACACCCTTATAATAAAACACCACCTTTGATGTACTGTTTAATTTTAGATATATCTTGACACATTTATTTAAATATTTTGGCGCTGGATTTTTTTCCCTTTAGGCATGCCTGATGTCCACATTTATAATTTAGCTGTCATTTTTTTTTCTCAAAAGGTTGTGTGAGGCAATTGGAATAATCAGTCCCAAGTTCTGTCATTTATGAGCAGTATGACCTTATGCAAGTTACTTAACCTCTCTGAGCAAGAAATTTTGCCATTTGTTGGCCATTAAGGATTTGTGATGATTAAATGAAATGATGAATCTAGCATTATGCCTGCATGAAGAAATCATAGCTATCATTAACAAAAGATGATTTTTCTATAATAAAATTGTGTTGCTGCTAAGTCGCTTCAGTTGTGTCCGACTCTGTGCGACCCCACAGACGGCAGCCCATTAGGCTCCCCTGTCCCCGGGATTCTCCAGACAAGAACACTGGAGTGGGTTGCCATTTCCTTCTCCAATGCATGAAAGTGAAAAGTGAAAGTGAAGTCGCTTAGTCATATCCGACTCTTCGGGACCCCATGGACTGCAGCCTACCAGGCTCCTCCATCCATGGGATTTTCCAGGCAAGAGTACTGGAGTGGGGTGCCATCACCTTCTTCAAATAAAAGTGTATAATTTATCAAAATTTCCCCCAATGACAGTTTTTCTTTAGCTGTATTATTTCTTACTGATGCTTCAACAAAACCATACTGTTACTACACACGATCAGATAGCTAAGAAGTACTTTACATTGTCTTGAATGTAAAAAATGGCTTACAGGAATAGCATTGTAACTGATAGACACTCTTAAATCATTCTATTTTGAATCTATTTTTTAAAAATCAGTTCAGTCTAACCATCTTTATCTATTCTATCCTCTCAGAATAAAATACCAAACTTTTCTGTTTGAAACTAACAGACAAAAATAATCAGAAAAGACCAAAAAAGTCTCATTCTCTCATTTTAGAGACAATGCCCCCAAAATTTCAAGTCCTAGGTTCGATTCCAAACCTGACCCCGGCCTGAAGTATGCCTGGGGGAAAATCAGAAAACTTCCATTTTTTCCATCCATTTGTAGGCATAGAATGAAAATCATTTATAGTAGAATATTAATGAAATAGGTTGCTAGTTCAGCAAACATACTTTTATGCTCAATGTATGGCTTATTAAAATCTGTGTTAAATACTTAAGCCAGTTGTCTCTGCCTCTGCAGGTTTAAATATGCTTTGGGCAACTGATTTTGTGATTGATGGCTTAAGATCTTGCCATACCTCATAGTTAGCAGTAAATCTTCATTATGTAGTTCCTCAGAAATGAAAAGCATGATAAATCAGCCCAAATGTGTACTGACCTTAACACAGTTCCTGGTGCTATTCTCTAGTGAATTGCTTCCCTTTAGTAAAAGGGGACACACCACCATAATTCCAGCCTATTATAAGCTCTGATTCATTATTTGAAGTTTTATTACAATGTGTCATGAGTGTTCACAATATGTGGCCTGAAATATTCTTTGAGAGGTCAGCTTCAAAAGCACTACTGTGGTCAATCATGTAGATGGATAGCTGCATGCTGCGTCTAGAGCAGTTTCCTATGTCCTTTGCTAACCAGCTACAAGGTGAGCTGGCTGGCAGCAGTTCAGCGGGCTACTTTTCCATGCTACTGTTGCCTGTGTGCTCAGCGGCTCAGTTGTGTCTGACTCTTTGTAACCCCATAGACTGTAGCCCACCAGGCTCCTCTGTCCATGGGATTTCCCAGGCAAGAATACTGGAATGGGTTACCATCTCCTTCTCCAGGGGATCTTCCAGACCCAGGGATCAAAGCCAAGCCTTTTGCATTGGNATTCTATTTTGAATCTATTTTTTAAAAATCAGTTCAGTCTAACCATCTTTATCTATTCTATCCTCTCAGAATAAAATACCAAACTTTTCTGTTTGAAACTAACAGACAAAAATAATCAGAAAAGACCAAAAAAGTCTCATTCTCTCATTTTAGAGACAATGCCCCCAAAATTTCAAGTCCTAGGTTCGATTCCAAACCTGACCCCGGCCTGAAGTATGCCTGGGGGAAAATCAGAAAACTTCCATTTTTTCCCATCCATTTGTAGGCATAGAATGAAAATCATTTATAGTAGAATATTAATGAAATAGGTTGCTAGTTCAGCAAACATACTTTTATGCTCAATGTATGGCTTATTAAAATCTGTGTTAAATACTTAAGCCAGTTGTCTCTGCCTCTGCAGGTTTAAATATGCTTTGGGCAACTGATTTTGTGATTGATGGCTTAAGATCTTGCCATACCTCATAGTTAGCAGTAAATCTTCATTATGTAGTTCCTCAGAAATGAAAAGCATGATAAATCAGCCCAAATGTGTACTGACCTTAACACAGTTCCTGGTGCTATTCTCTAGTGAATTGCTTCCCTTTAGTAAAAGGGGACACACCACCATAATTCCAGCCTATTATAAGCTCTGATTCATTACTTGAAGTTTTATTACAATGTGTCATGAGTGTTCACAATATGTGGCCTGAAATATTCTTTGAGAGGTCAGCTTCAAAAGCACTACTGTGGTCAATCATGTAGATGGATAGCTGCATGCTGCGTCTAGAGCAGTTTCCTATGTCCTTTGCTAACCAGCTACAAGGTGAGCTGGCTGGCAGCAGTTCAGCGGGCTACTTTTCCATGCTACTGTTGCCTGTGTGCTCAGCGGCTCAGTTGTGTCTGACTCTTTGTAACCCCATAGACTGTAGCCCACCAGGCTCCTCTGTCCATGGGATTTCCCAGGCAAGAATACTGGAATGGGTTACCATCTCCTTCTCCAGGGGATCTTCCAGACCCAGGGATCAAAGCCAAGCCTTTTGCATTGGCAGGCAGATTCTTTACCACTGCATCACCTAGGAAGCCCCAATGCCACTGTTATCCATTCAAAAAATGAATGAGGGCCACACCTGCTCCACAGTCAATTCTATACCTGGTGCTCGTCTAAAAACCCCCTGCTGTCTGGGTGGGAGGCACAGTAAATAAGAGATGATTTTACAGTAATAAGTGTTAGTCACTTATCAAATATTTATCCAGAATCTCCTATATGCCAGGCACTCTGTTAGGTCACTAGGGACACAATAGTAACCTAAGCAGATAAAAATATTTTAATGTGCTGTAATGTGCATAGGATGCCATGAAACCCCAGATAAGAGGATCTAAATATACTAATAAACTTGAGGTCAGGGAAAGTTTTTCAGGGGAGGTGATACCTCAGCAGAGTCTGGAAAGATGCCAGATAAGGAAGGCATTCCAGGCGCATTATGAGAGCAGGATACATTTGGGAAACTGGCAGGTTGGTATATAGCTGCTGCCTTATCTGAAAAACAGCAGAAGTCAAGCAGGGACTTCACTGGTGGTCCAGTGGCTAAGACTCTGCACTCTCAATGCAGGGAGCCTGAGTTCAATCCCTGGTCAGGGAACTAGATCCCACATACTGCCACTAAGGATCCACTATGCCACAACAAAGACTGAGGATCCCACATGCCACAGCGATGCCCCAGCACAGCCAAATAAATAAATCAATGATTTAAAAGGAAGAAAAAAGAAAAACTTGAAGCAAAAAGTGTCTTGATTGCATTCACATGTGAGAGTGCTCATTCTGCCTGAAATACAGAAAATGGACTGTGGAGAGGATGGAGAGGCCAATTAAGCAGCTAGTGTCATAACCCTGATTGCAGAGTAGGAGTGGGGCAGATTAGGTTTATACTAAATTTACTGCAGGACTCTGCAAGTGATTAGGATAGGAAAAGACTAAACGACAGGTGACTAGGACACAGGTTTCTGGCTCTAATTGCAGTGACTTGAGATACTGGTGCTGGTGAAAATTCTTGTTCATCAACTAAAAATTGAAGCGCTTTTCTAATGTACTCAAGAAGCCTAAAGGTTAGGCCACCTTACCAGCCACTCTAGATCCAAAACTGGCCTCCGATTTAAAGCCAGTGAGTTACTCCTGGAGACAGAAGTGATCATTAGCTTTGAGGATGGCTTTGATGATGAAGAATAAACAGTTTGTTAACATGGGTTCAAGAGTTAGTTATTGTTTTCATTTTGGTGACATAACCTGCAGAAGTAGTTGAAAAAGAGGTTAAAAATAAAGCTACATTATGAGATCTGCAATTATGATCACATCTTGTACTTTAGAAAAGATTAATTAGGAGGTACTGATAAAACTGAAACTATGAAGTCTCTCTGATAATGTAACTTAATGGTTGATTAAATCAGAATATTATTTTTCTAACACAGTGCTTGAGAAAACAGCTCCAAACTGTGATCAATGCCTTATTACAATTTTATTCTTTTTTTTTTAAAATAGTAACTTTATTTTTGTGTGTTAGTCGCTCAGTCGTGCCCAACACTTTGTGACCCCATGGACTGCAATCCACCAGGTTCCTCTCTCCATGAGATTTTCCAGGCAAGGATACTGAAGTGGGTTGCCATTTCCTTCTCCAGGACAATTTTATTCTTAATAAATAAAGAATTACATCTTTTCCCAATGGATAACATTAAAGGTAATTTGTCACATAGTGAAAGTGAAGTCGCTCAGTCGTGTTCGACTCTTAGTGACCCCATGGCCTGCAGCCTACCAGGCTCTTCCGTCCATGGGATTTTCTAGGCAAGAGTATTGGAGTGGGTTGCCATTTCCTTCTCCAGGGAACTTCCCAACCCAGGGATCGAACCCAGGTCTCTCACATTGTAAATAGATGCTTTACCATCTGAGCCACCAGGGAAGTCCATATACATGATAATTCTCTAATTAACAGTCATCATTTATCTCCTGTACTGGGTGTGCTCAGTTGTGTCCAACTCTTTTGCAATCCCATGCACTGTAGCCTGTCAGGCTCCTCTTTTCATGGGATTATGTCAGCAAGAATATTGGAGTTGTTTGCCATTTCCTCCTCCTCCAGGGGATCTTCCAGACCCCAGGGATTGAACCTGTATGTCCTGAATCTCCTGCATTGGCAGGCAGATTTTTTTTTACCACTTGAGCCAGTTAGGAAGCCCCATTTCTCTTATGGACTCTTGTAATAGCTTGCAAATTGGTTTCTCATCACCAGTCTCAATCTCCTCTGTTTCACCCTAGTCTACCTCACTTCACAATAAATGAAAACAAACTGATTAAAATTGAACACAAACTTGACATTGTCTTTCCCATACATATTTTGAACAGTGACTAATAACCGTAGCATAAAGTCAAAGCTCCCCAGAATATTAGTAAAGGGCTTAATGATTTGGGTCCATCACTTCTTGTCAATTGACAGTATAAGATACTACATGCTGCAGAGTGTGGCCAAAGGGGAGAAAAGTGATTCTTGTAGCATTTTCCTTTTTAAAACTTTACATGCATTAGCAAATGTATTTTCAGTATCTTGTAGATCCCAACCAGTCATGAGTTCTCTATTCATCACTGGAACCATCTGAGGAGGTAATTCTCATCACAGATGGACATTAAAGTCTTATATTAGGTTGGAGTTCAGACTTGAAAAACTTTCATATCATTTCAGATACTAGGATTGTATAATTCTATGATAAAATATAATTCTTTGAAATAATATAAAACTGGATTATAATCTAGCTATATAGTTTTGGCCTGGAGTCAGACAGTTTGGGTTCAAACTCCTGCTCTATTACTAACCAGTTGAAAGGCCCTGGGCATGTGATTTAATATCTTTTGGCTTCAGTATCCTCATTTGTAAGATGGAGAAAGTTATTGTGGAGAAGGGCATGGCAACCCACTTCAGTATTCTTGCCTGGAGAATCCTATGGACAGAGGAGTCAGTGGACTACAGACCATGGGATCACAAATAGTTGGACATGACTGAAGCACCCTGAGCACATAAAGCTATTGTGAGAGTCAATGGGATTACATACAACAAATAGAGCTAGCAAATAGAACTCAACAAATATTAGCTCTAGGTATATGCAGGGGAGTGAAAGAGGTTATTAAAAGAGACAGTATACAATAAAAAGAAAAGAAGTCTGAGGAAAGGGCTATGGAAGAGAACATTTAGCTGTTGGGCAAAATGTTGCCCAACCCCAAATGGGTTGCACAGTATTCCCCTCAAATTCTTTTCCACTGAAAAGCTTAAAATGTGATATTATTTAGAATTAGAATCTTTGTGGATAAAATCAAGTTAAAATGACATCATACTGGTTTAGGATCAGGGCCCTAATCCAACTGACTAGAGGGAAATTTGGACTCAGAGAACTACAAGAAGGAAAATGTGAAAACACTGGGAAGAGAATGTTGCATGAAGACAGAGACACTAGGAGACCAGGTGACAACAGAGACAGAGATTGGAGTGATGCATCTACCAACCAAGGAAGACCAAGGGCTGCCAGCACCCACCAGAAGCTAGAGAGCCTTCACAGAGAGCACGACCTTTCTGACACCTTAGTCTCAAACATCTAGCCTCTACAACTATAAGAGTATATATTTGTATGGTTTAACCTTTATTCTTGGTTGTGCCACAGGGCATGTGGGGTCTTACTTCCCTGACCAGGGATAGAACCTATGCCCTCTGCAGTGGAAGTGTGGCATCCTAACTACTGGACTGCCAGGGAAGTCCCCATTTCTATTGTTTCAAGCCAAACAATTTGTTGTACTTGCATCCCTAGAAAATGTTGGAATGGCATCCCTAGAAAACTAATACAGTTGATGAGCAGTCAGGGAAAACAGAATGTCAGCTCATCTTCTCAAATACCTTGAGAAGTGGCAGAACAGTTTACAAGATAAGAAAATGGAGGATCAAAAGTATTAGACTCTTGACAGAAACAGAACTTAAATCCAAGAGAAGAGTCCTGTTCAAACAGTCTGACGCTAGTGAACAAAATGCTTCATTCTTTCTCTTTTTGAAGTTTCCTTCCTCATCGCAACTCCAACTACATCCTCTTACCTCCAGCAACTCACTTTCAGGAAGACCACTGATTAGTGAATTCTACTGTCACACTGTACAAGCTTATGCACTGTATGCGGCCTTCTCTCTTATAGAAAGAACGTATCCCTCAGGAGGGAGGCTCAGGCATCCACAGTAAGAAAGACACACTGGGGAAAAAAACAGAAAACAGATCCTTTCTCTTTCTATAGTCAGAGACAAGGCACCAACCTACGCCACTGACTCCAGTTTTCATGGGCAATTTCAGCAGAAAGAACAGAGCAGCGACATGACAAAGTTACAAGTAGTCCATACCATACTTTCTACTGTGTATTCATATTGGCACAGAGGCTTCCCAGGTGGCGCTAGTGGTAAAGAATCCGCAGGTCGATGCAGGAGACATAATAGACCCGGCTCTGATCCCTCGTTCAGGAAGATCCCCTGGGGAAAGAAATGGCAACCTACTCCAGCATTCTTTCCTGGAGAATCCCAGGGACACAGGAGCCTGGGAGGGGGCTACAGTTCACAATGCTGCAAAGAGTGGAACACGACTGAAGCTACTTAGCATGCATGGGCACAGAAAGATAGTTCACTAATTTTTCTCAGTTTTAAACAGGACCCTTGATTCAATGTTCCTTCCATTAAACCCCCTTGATAGTATTGTAGATGCTATTGTTTTTTAAGATTAAAATGAACTTTCAGTCGAATGACTACCAAAAAAAATTTGTCTTTAGTTGTTCTTCTCTAAGGGATAAGTAGCAACAGGGTGTGAAATCAGAAAGTCTTCGTGTCCAATCCTGGCTTTAAATGGGGCACTGGGAACATTCGGTTCGACCAGGCAAGGAAGTAACCAACTTTCTGTGGTTTTTGAGAAGAATAAATGATAGGCAAAACCCCTGGCTCAGCAATTTCGTCCCATGAAGGCACGAATCAAAGCTTTTGGGGTCGTGTCCTCCCTAAGAGAGCTCGGCAGTGGATACGTTCTAACACCTAAGCCACTAAAGCCCTGCTAAGACCCTTACCCCAAGGGGCGGTCCGGAGGGAAGGACCCGGGCTTGGCTCCGCCCCAGCTAGGGGCGCCCGGCGCGCCTGATCGCCTCGGCCCTCGGTGTTTTCCACCCCTCACCCAGCCTGTATCCAGAACAGCGGCCGCGTGCACTCGTAGCTCCCTAGTGCCCAGGACGCGGGCGCCTGCGAGGGTTCAGGACCGACGTGGAGTGAGGCACAGCCAGGGACAGCCCGGGCCCCGAGCGCCGCGCCCACGCGAGGTCCCCGCCGGCGCCGCCGCACGCTCGCCGTCCCCCGGCGCCGCCCCCCGAGCGCCGAGATCTGTCGGCTGCCGGGGTCGGTAGGTCTCCGGGTGTTTACCGGCCTGTTTGCTACCATGCCGCTGTACGAGGGCCTGGGAAGCGGCGGGGAGAAAACGGCGGTCGTGATAGATCTGGGAGAGGCTTTTACCAAGTGAGTGACTGCGTCCGGGAAGGGAGGGCGGGTAGCCGAGCCCCAGGCCCAGTCCCGGTCCTCATCGCAGTCTCGGGGGCGGCTGTTTAGGCCTCCACTTCGCCCCGGAACCTCCGCAAATGACGGTGCCTGTTACCTGCCCCGTGGGCGATGCGAATCCCGGGGATCCGTTGGGCGGTCTGGTTCTGATTCCTAGAGAGGCCCAAGAGGCTTCGAGAGAATGGCCTTCACGGCCGCCTCTGTCTTCACCCCCAAACTGAACGGACCCTTCGGGGTCACCTATGGCAGGGGATGACAGCGATGACCTAGGCCCCGCTTATCTCCTTAGAAAGGTGGCAGCCGAACTGTAATGCTTGATAACAGCCTTCATTATTAAACATTTATTGAACAGAGATGCTATTAGTGCTGGAAATTCAAATGTATCTTGCTTCCCAAGAGTGGGATGTCGAATTAGGAAGACTGAATGCGTAACGATCCGAAACCCTGTAGACACTAGAGATACTTTGTTGCCCCCCCCCCCCCCCCCCCCCCCCNGCCTCCACTTCGCCCCGGAACCTCCGCAAATGACGGTGCCTGTTACCTGCCCAGTGGGCGATGCGAATCCCGGGGATCCGTTGGGCGGTCTGGTTCTGATTCCTAGAGAGGCCCAAGAGGCTTCGAGAGAATGGCCTTCACGGCCGCCTCTGTCTTCACCCCCAAACTGAACGGACCCTTCGGGGTCACCTATGGCAGGGGATGACAGCGATGACCTAGGCCCCGCTTATCTCCTTAGAAAGGTGGCAGCCGAACTGTAATGCTTGATGACGGCCTTCATTATTAAACATTTATTGAACAGAGATGCTATTAGTGCTGGAAATTCAAATGTATCTTGCTTCCCAAGAGTGGGATGTCGAATTAGGAAGACTGAATGCGTAACGATCCGAAACCCTGTAGACACTAGAGATCCTTTGTTGCCCCCCACCCCCACCCCCACCGCTTTTAGATTAAGAAATTTACCATAATTTAAAAGGCAACTTGTAAACACTAGGTTAGTGATTCCCAACCTTTTGGATGACATAGATCCTATTGATGACCGAAAGAAAGCCAAAAAATGCACGAACCTTAAAATACTTGCACACAATTTCAGGGCTTGGTGGACCATCGCAGTGGTCTGTGGACTCCAGATTTAGAATCCTTGCACTGGGCTCAAGAAAAAAGGAACGTGACAGCCAAAATTGCATATATATAATGGAAACTATTTGAAAAAAAATTGTATATCCCTGAATAGTGCCTGACATACAGTGTGTGTTTAATAACTATTTGTTGAACAAGTGGTCAGAAGAGCCTGTTTAAGAAACTGGAGGAAACTCCCTGGCAGTCCAGTGGTTAGTTCTTGGTGCTTTCACTGCCAAGGGCCTGGGTTGACTCTCTGGTTGGGAAACTAAGATCCCATAAGCTACCAAGCATGACCAAAAATACCCCCCAAAAAAAACAGAAAGAATTGGACATCAGGTGCTCCATAATTGGATTAAACATAGTTCTTGGTTCATGATATTCTCTTACTGTACTATGCAAGATCTTCCCACATGTGCATTGTTAAATTTATTTTAAAGGTTTGTTTTAATAGCATAGTAAGTACCTTGAGGCTGATACCCAAAGATAATTACTTTAGGTATATTGAGGAAATGAGAAGTGGAATGCTATTATATAGGAGATTGGTTATTGACAAAGACAACAGGAAGGTGATGAGATGGGTTTATGCATCCAGCCAGAGGGTTACATACTGGAGTTTGAGAGCACTGAACCAGGTCAACCTGGGGGTGTAGCTAAAAGAAGATGGAGAAAGCTATTTGGGAATAGGAGGAGATGAGTACTGAAAAGCAGACAGGACAAAAAGAGATAATATTGAGACTGAACTTACATAGTAATCGTTTTTAACAGCATTTTTAGCAAAGTTTTGTTTTATGGGAAACAAATGGAGATACTTAATCAAGAAATGAAAATTTTTTTAAAAAAAGGATGAAATATTGTATGCAATTTAAAAAATGATGGCGGTGAATACTAATAGTTTGGGCAGAAGCTTATTTTATGAATTCATGTTATATGAACAGTGTGATTATAATTATGTCAGATATGCATACTCTGGGAGATGGTGATGAACAGGGAGGCCTGGCGTGCTGCAATTCATGGGGTCGCAAAGAGTCAGATACGACTGAGCGACTGAACTGACTGATGCATAGTTTTAAAAATAGACCAAAGGAAACTTCAGTATGGAAACTAAATAATATTAGAATGATGGAATTATGAGTAACATGAACTATAGGAATGAAATCAGAAACTGGAGTACAGATTCATGGCTGTAGAGATGTATTAGCTAAAATTCAAATAAAATTGAAAAATGAAAAGTTAATGCTACCGTAAAATAATACACTGGTTTATTTCACTAGTACTAATTCAAAGTGATTTTATTTTTTTTACCTTTAGTTTACTTATGAATGGGCTTCCCTGATAGCTCAGTTGGTAAAGAATCTGCCTGCAATGCAAGAGGCCCCAGTTCGATTCCTGGGTGAGGAAGGTCTGCTGGAGAACGGATAGGCTACCTGCTCCAGTATTCTAGGTCTTCCCCTGTGGCTCAGCTGGTAAAGAATCCACCTGCTACGGGAGACCTGGGTTCAATCCCTGAGTTGGGAAAGTTCCCTGGAGAAGAGAAAAGCTATCCACTCCAGTATTCTGGCCTAGAAAATTCCATGGATGTCCATGGGGTTGCAAAGAGTAGAACATGACAGTAGGTGACATTAACTTTTCCTCAGTTTTTTTTCCCCCTTGGAATAGATATTTCTAGATATTTTTGTGACCACTGCTTTGAAAAAAATACAGAAAACCTTGTTTCTGTGACAAATATATAGAAAGAATGTTATAATAGTTGAATGTATCAATTTTCTATTTTATTTGCAGATGTGGATTTGCTGGAGAAACTGGTCCAAGATGTATAATTCCCAGTGTGATAAAAAAAGCTGGCATGCCTAAGGTATTAAAAAAAAAAATTAGCAAAATAAATGCTGTACTGTAAAATATTTTAAAATGCGACTTTAAATAAGATTGATTAGAACAGTGCTAAATGTATAGCTTAGAGTATAACCCAAGAAAACTTGATTATTTAGGTTTAATTTTGCATATCATAAAATTTACCTACTTTAAGCACACAGTTCAGTGATTTTTGGAATGTATCAAGTTATGCAGCCATCAACACAGTTCAGTTTTAGAACATTTTTATCATTCTATTAAGATTTCTAATGCCTGTTTATAGTTGATCATCATTTCTGTCCCACCATGGATGTTGTTTCTGTCTCTGTAAATTTGCGTTTTCTGTACAACTTGGATATAAATGTAATTCTATAACATTAAGAGAAAGTTTTTAAACTTAGTGAAATAATTGCATGAGCCTTGTAATGTAATTATAGAATCATTTTATTCTTACCCTGTTCAGAAATATGAGCCAGATTCTCATTTCTTTATCTGTAATTCAAAGGACCTGTGAAAAACACACTTTTTAAAAGAAACTTTCTTGCCAAAGTTAATTTTGCAGATTAGGAATTGTAGAACAATAGAAAGAATAATTCTGCATGCCATAAAATTTGCTTGTTAAAATAAAATACAGATATTCCTACCATAACTCAATATTTGCATTCCTGAAAAACCTCTCCTTGATTGCAAACAGACAGGTTTGAGGGAAAAATAGGGTTGGAGCAGGTAATTTAAAACCCATATAACTTTGTAATCTGAGCCCTGGCAAAAACAAAAATTAATACCTCAGGAAAAAATTGGAATAACTTTAAGATACAACTGAGCTGAAGGCTCTCTTAGAGATATTTAAAATAAAAATGAAATGGTTGAAACTGTTGATTGATGGGTGCTGAGACAATGAAGATACAGAAGTGAGCTCTGAGCCTCTTGAGCTATTATTAAGGTGGGACCAGGAAGAAAAGCAGCCCAATAAAAGGTCTTGAAAGGGTTCACTCTGGTATGGTAGTCCCCGATATACTGGATCATTTAAACTTTTCAAAACTAAATCTGAAAGAATGCCCATTTCTGTGACCACTGAGTTGATGACTTCCTTTACCTTGATGAAGGTTATAACTCTGCCCTTATCATTTCAGCTCCTCTTGCCTAATATGAACTGTACAACATTCCTTATTATATAGACATTATTCCCTTATTTAACAAATATGAGCATATTTGTTTTATAAACACACAAGTTGGAGCAGGATGCAGTGAATGGAGCCCTTGTGATGTATTAGTGCGACGTAGCAGCAGCAGCAGCAGCACCCCCCTGGTTTGGTAGTGTTTGCTTTGGTGCTAATGGTGCATGTTTTTATTTTACCACATATATTTATGAGCTGATTTACTTTGGGACTGTCCCTGTGTCAACTAAAAGAGAATGTATCAAGTGGAGTGGTACTACAAAAGGTCAAGTGTCAGTGCTTTGGGACTAAATAACAGGAACTGAACTAAGTCTGGAGTATTTGATGAAGCCTTTGATGCTTTTTAGTTGATGGTGCTTTTTACTGATGATGACAAAATAATGTCAGATGAAAAATGTAATGAGCAATGGTCTTTACTCACTGTGTATACAGACTTACTCTATAAACCAAAATGTTTTGTCATCGTGGACATGCCATTTCTTAAAGATTTCTAATTGAAGTGATTAATCTATTTTTAATATTTGCATCTATTCTAAATACAAATTGCTTTTGATTTATTACCAGAAAATCCATTTGTAAAATAATCATGTTTAATCTGAGATTATTTTATTAATGCAATCATTTTAATTTTTTCTAGCCTATCAAAGTTGTACAATATAACATCAATACAGAAGAACTATATTCCTACCTAAAGGAATTCATCCATATACTGTATTTCAGGTAAAATGTAATTGTGTTTTCCTTGTTCCCTACCCCCCAGCTTTTCCTAGTGCCCATAATAGTGATATTTGGTCATATTTCTTCTAATGTAAAAGAAGAGGTTAATTTCCAATTGCCATTTTAACTTTTTCATTTTCAATCTTTTCAAAAGCATGTTTGAAGACTAGGAAACTGGCAAGCATAAGGACATTTACTATGTCCATTAATGAAGGGGATTGGATAATTTAATTACTGTATTAGTGCATCCATATCATGAGACACTGTGTTGTCAAAAAAGTTTTATATCCATATATACTGATAAATAAAGGTCTTAGATAGTCTGTTAATTAAAATCTTGTAGAACAGCATCCATGGGATGAATATTTCTGTTAAAATATATACATATACATACACAGTAATGATGGAGAAAGAAATGGCAACCCACTCCAGTATTCTTGCCTCGGAAATCCCATGGGTAGGAGATCCTGGAGGGCTACAGACCATGGAGTTGCGAGGGTCGGACACAACTTAGCAACTAAATAACAACAACACACAGTAATGAAAATATACAAAGTGCTGTAGTAATAGTTTCTGGTTAGGAGAGGTGTAAGGTATTTTTGTACTTTCCAAGTTAGAAACTTCTATAATATTTGGAGTCTTGTGAGTGTATACTACTTTTGTAGCTTAAAAAGACAAAACATCCTTTTAATTACTCAAGTTAGTATTCATAAAAGGCTGTAGTTTTTGTTTTCTGAGATAAATGAATTAATAGATGTAAATTTCCTGACATAGCACATGACATATAATAAGAGATCAAAAATGTTGTCTTTCTGTGGCATATATACAATGGAATACTTCTCAGCCATAAAAAAAGAATGAAATTTTACTATTTGTAGCAATGTGGATGTATTTGAACGGCATTATGCTAAGTGAGGGCTTCCCTGGTGGCTCAGACAGTAAAGAATCTGCCTGCAATGCAGGAAACCTGGGTTTGATCCTTGAGTCAAGAAGATCCCCTGGAGAAGGGAATGGCTGCCCACTCCAGTATTCTTGCCTGGAGAATTCCATGGACCGAGGAGCCTGGGGGGCTGTGGTGCATGGGGTCACATAGAGTTGGACATGATTGAGTGACTAACACATGCAAAGTGAAGTAAGTCAGACAGAAAGACAAATGTTGTATGTTATCACTTCTTTGTGGAATGTAAAAAATACAACAAACTAGTGAGTATAACAGAAAAGAAGCAGACTCAGACACAGAGAACAAACTAAAGGTATCAGTGGGGCAACATAGGGGTAGGGGAGTTGGAGGCACAAACTTTTGGGTGTATGGTAGGCTCAGGGCTATAGTGTACAACATAGGGAATATAGCCAATATTTTGTAATAACTGTAAATGGAAAATAACCTTTAAAAATTGAATAAAAAATTTTATAACATGAAAATATTCAGCAATAAATGTTGTCTTTCGTGGATCATAAAATGAAGATGTCTTTTTGTTATAAAGCTTCTTAAGTGAAGTTGGTACAGTTTCTTTAACCTTAACAAATTGCATTATGTGAAAAAATACAAACTTTTAAACTGTTAAAAACTATCACTTTTCAGGCATCTATTGGTGAATCCCAGAGACCGCAGAGTTGTGGTTATTGAGTCTGTATTATGTCCTTCCCACTTCAGAGAGACACTCACTCGTGTTCTTTTCAAGTATTTTGAGGTACCTGTTTTTTATGTTGTCTTTAGTAGGTACTCAAAGCTTAAACTAAAAGGTCCTCATTTTATTTCCTTCGTTGAAAAGAGGAATTGGATGACAAAATAAACTGACCATCTGTTTTCTTTGTATGATTATTTCATGCATAATCAGCATTTTATCTAATACGTAGATAATTGGATAATTGAAGATTCCTATTTATTGCTATTTCTCTTACTTATTTTACTATAGGTTTTAAGTTTTGGGTTTGTCTTTTTTTCTCCTGAAATGAAAACTTCTTTGGTGAAGTTTATCATGTTTTTCTTCCAGGTCTGTCTAGTTTTCATTTTTTACGTATGCTAACTGTTCTACATTTTCCAGCTCTTTCATTTTCATTTCATAGGCTTTAAATTCCTAGTAAATGAAGTATTCAAATAATGTCTTCCATAGAGTAAGTGGACAATGCCAGGAATGGCTCTTAGATCTTGATATTAGTGATATTATTCATAACTATCATTTTTATATGAGTTAAGTAAGATTAAAGACCAAAATTATGACACAAGATGATTACATTTCATAGTAGGCCAAAATCTTTATTGTTCAATATTTTAAAAATCTCTGCCTTGGAAATTTAAAGTTTTTTAGCAAGAGTGTATAAAATGTGTACAATATATAAGAAATTGAGCACATATAAATTTAATTTTCATACATTCTACTGAACACAAAATATATCAAAAGTTACAATTTATTTATGAGATAAGGGCAATTAATTTTTCTGAGTTATAATTTAGTAGGACAGATACAGAGAAACAGGTTACATACCCTCCTATACTTAACTGATGTCACTAAATCAGGAATTTGGTTTGCAGTAGAGAGAATGCAAAACATAGTAAGAAGTTNTCAAAAGTTACAATTTATTTATGAGATAAGGGCAATTAATTTTTCTGAGTTATAATTTAGTAGGACAGATACAGAGAAACAGGTTACATACCCTCCTATACTTAACTGATGTCACTAAATCAGGAATTTGGTTTGCAGTAGAGAGAATGCAAAACATAGTAAGAAGTTACTTCAGTTCTTATCTAAATAAAATAGATTATTTTCTGTATTTTTACTGGAACTTAGCATTTGAATTTTGTTTATGTTAGTGTTCTTATCTAGTATATTACCAGAATACCTGCTGTACTTA
>SJYW01007541.1:6280-21222 GCA_006410735.1 Raphicerus campestris
ATTTTGGAGCCCCCCAAAATAAAGTCTGTCACTGTTTCCATTGTTTCCCCATCTATTTGCCATGAAGCAATGGGGCCCATTGCCATGATCTTTGTTTTTAGAATGTTGAGTTTTAAGCCAGCCTTTTCACTCTCCTCTTTCACTTTCATCAAGAGGCTCTTTAGTTCCTCTACGCTGCCCCATATACAGTATGCTAAATTAGCTCTTCGTGAAAAAGTACTCAATATTTCAGGGGAAAAAAATAGATTAAGAACATAAGTGGTCCAGCCAAGTTTCATCACTGAAAGTAAAAAATGATCATTGCTTTACATTCTTTTCTTCTCCCTCTCCATTCCATTTCTCTCTAACTCTTTGCTTAAATCCACTTACTTAAGCCAAGCATCCCTTTCCTATAGTGGAGAATGTTCCCAGCAGTCAGCTCTGGGCTCAATTCTGCTCATTTCTAAGAAGGTTCTCTTTATCTATGAAGGTCCCAAACAAAAATTATTTTCCATGAGGCCTCCTCAGGCCATCCCCTGTAACCCTTTTCCCCAGAAAGTTTAATCATTCCTTCCTCCATATCCAGTAACACTTTGTAACCACTGCTGGTACAGCACATAAAACATTGTACTGTTTTGGGGGAGGAACTGTTCCTTACTTATCTTTGTACCCTCAATGCCTAGATTTATGGCTTGTATATCAGTGCCAAGCATAATGCTAGGCCTTATTATTGAATTTCTTGAAAAAATGCACTAACGTTTTAGGGACCTCACTTAAGATCCTTGATTATGATGGCTATCATGAGGAGAAGGATGGTTTTCTTTTTTTTTCTTTTTTTTCTTTTTTTCACTTTACAATATTGTACTGGTTTTGCCATACATCAACATGAATCTGCCACGGGTGTACACGTGTTGCAAATCCTGAACTCCCCCTCCCACCTCCCTCCCCATACCATCTCTCTGGGTCATCCCAGTGCACCAGACCCAAGCATCCTGTATCCTGCATTGAACCTAGATTGGCGATTCGTTTCTTATATGATATTATACATGTTTCAATGCCATTCTCCCAAATCATCCCACCCTCTCCCTCTCCCACAGAGTCCAAAAGACTGTTTTATACATCTGTGTCTCTTTTGCTGTCTCGCATACAGGGTTATTGTTACCATCTTTCTAAATTCCATATATATGCATCAGTATACTCTATTGGTGTTTTGGGCTTCCGTGGTGGCTCAGAGGTTAAAGCATCTGCCTCCAATACGGGAGACCAGGGTTCGATCCCTGGGTCGGGAAGATCCCCTGGAGAAGGAAATGGTAACCCACTCCAATATTCTTGCCTGGAAAATCCCATGGACAGAGAAGCCTGGTAGGCTACAGTCCATGGGGTTGCAAAGAGTCGGACACGACTGAGCAACTTCACTTCACATTGGTGTTTTGGGGTTTTTATGGCAGAGACTGTTTACAATCTTCATTTTCCATTTCCTCCATTATAATAGAACCACTGATTTTTGGTTGGGCATATGGCAATACAGAATAAAGGTTGAATTTCTCAGCCTCCTTTGCTGTTGGGTAAGGCCATGTGACTCAGTTCTGACCAATGGGTTCTAAGCAGAAGTGTCATGTGACAGCTTCCAGGAATCCTCCTAAAGGGAGGGCAAGTTTATACCATCTGTTCCTTCCTGTTTCTACTTCCTCTTGCCTTGAATTAAATTTGATGGATGGAGTTGAGCAGCCCTCTTGGGTCAAGAAGTGACTCAAGGGGTCAATGTATGGTGAAGCATCAAGACAGAGAGAGGAACAACCTAAGTGTCTGTGGATGGATGAATGGATAAAGAAATAGATAAATGCACATTATTCCTTTAAAAAAAAGAATGAAATCCTGCCATTTGTGACAACATGTATGAACTGGAGGGCTTTACACTAAGTAAAAAAAGCCAAACAAGGACAAATATGGCATGTTTTATTCTATATGGAATTTTTTTTAAAAAGTCAAATCATAAAAACATAGTTGAAAGGTGTTTGTCAAGGGCAGAGGATGTGGAAAATGGGGAGATGTTGGTCCAAGGGTATAAACTTAGTCATAAGACAAATATATTCTGAGGATCTAATGTACGTCATGGTGACTATAGTTAATAATTATGTACTGTGTACCTGAAATAGGCTAAGAAAACAGATTTCAAGCATTTTCATAAAAAAGTAACTATGTAACATGATGAATGTGTACATTAACTTGATTGTGGTACTCAATTCACAATGTACACATGTATTAAAGCATCAAGTTGTACACTTTAAATATATATATACTTTTGTAAGTTATACTTCAATAAAGTTGGAGGTGGGAGGGTATTAGAGACAGCCTAAATCACGGAGGACCTCACAAAGTGCCATCCTGACATTAGACTGCCAATTCTGGGCTTTTCTGTAAGAGAAAAATTTCTATGTTGTAGAAGCCACACTTATTTGAGGTCTCTGTTACTGCTGAACCTAATCTTGATATTATATTGCATTTTGTTGCTTTCTTGTTGGTATATTTTGTAATATCTCATATCCCAAAACCTTCCCCCAGAGGTTTAGATGAATCATATCTGAAATCTCTAGACTAGAAAATTAAATTTATTATGTCATCAATTACACACACACATGCATTAGGGGCATCAGTTAGCTTTTGTTATTGACTGCTTAGTGTAGGCCAGATTTGATGTTATACTTTCATGCATGATTTTATTTAATTATTATAAAAAAGCTGATGATGTCAGGACTTTTATTATCTTCTTATCAGTGAGGAAGCTGTAGATCAAGAAGCTAAGTAAACAGCTGGCTGGTAACCAAAGCAGGGTAGCCTTCCCTCTAAGCCCATGTATTCACTGGACACTTGCTACAGGAGGGTCTCAGAAGAGACCTTTCCTCTGTCTACCTATCAGAGAGCTTTACTTGAAAATCCATTGACTGCCAATGCTGCAAATGCCAAGAACTCCAGGAGTGAAATTTTACTATTGGCCAGGTAACCTGATACCCTCCAGGGAGAGATGCATAAAACTAAAGAGTAAAGAAGAAACCCTTTGCTGACCTGTCTAGAGAAAGCCAGAGCCCAGAGGAACTCACCTTTTGGTGAGTAAATTGGTGGGGGTAGTGGGAAGTGAGTGTTGGATTCACAGCACAAGCAGAGCTACGAAAATGAAATCTGAAGTCAGAATGACACAGGCACACAGAAGCTATCAAATCGGCTTCACGTTGAAAGATTTAGAGCGTCAAGCACCTGAAACTCATATTCACAAGAAAGGCATTCAGAAAAAAAATGATTTATACGTTTTGCTACCCTGACCACAATGATAACGCCCCAAACATGCTGAAAGGAGTTCGGGGTGGAGATTAGGAATAAAGTATCCTACGCTCTGGGAAAAACTGGCAGAACAGGCTTTCAGAGAGTTAAATATTTTCAGGAGGAGGTTTTATGAGCTCGAATTCTTGCACTTTGTCATATCTACAAAAACACTAAAATCATTAACAGTGACATCTGCTCCTCATGACTAGCAACAACCCTCTGCCAAAACGTGTGTCTGACTGCACGTCCCCTCCTCTCCACACTAAAACCATCTGTAACACTGACCCTCCCTCCTCTTCTTTGAAGCAGTTCCTCAGAGCCACCTGAGAAGCTGTCGCCCCCTGGGGTATAGTTCTTATTTTGCCCTCAAAGAGCTCAACTCACAACTCTCATGTGCTTTATGTATATATTTTTCAGACAACAGTGATTATGTTCCCTTCATCATCCAAGGCATAAATGCTCATTCATTCAAGAAATATGTATCGAGGGACTACAACATCCAGTGGCTTTGCTAAGCAAGGACTGGGTCACACCCAGAAAGGAAGGAACCCTTCAGGATGGTGACATCAGGTAGGAGACTCAGCTGTAAACAGATCTTTATAGCGCAGGGTGCCATCCACCTTAATGGAGGTAGGTACAGTGAGAAGCCATCTTCGGGTCAGTGAGTGTCCAAGACAATGGGGCAGGAGGGACATCTAGGAAACAGTGGTAAGAAAGGGAGAGAATGCTCCTAAGAAAGGGAGGTGCAGCTGCCCAGGCTCAAGAGAACCTGCTGCCTTCCAGAAAGTGTACTTTCTTAGAAAGGCTGGATCCCAGATGTAAGGACAGAGAGTAGTTCTTAAAGTGATCAACTTCATGAAATGCTGCAACAAATTTACATTTTTCTGATTGACCATCATCCATAGCTCCTGCCTTTACTTTCCATGGTGTTTGAAAAACATGATTGTTTCAAACTTCTCTCCTCCAAGAACAATGCCGTAAACCACTGTAACCTGGAAGGGTTAATTTTTCACTCCATGCTGGATCGGTTTCTATGACTTTAACCTTTGTTTTTGTTATTATATTTATACATAAACCTAGACAGTGTATTAAAAAGCAGACACATCACTTTGCCTACAAAGGTCCATTTAGTCGAAAGTATGGTTTTTCCAGTAGTCATGTATGGATGTGAGAGAAGGCCATAAAGAAGACTTGAGTGCTGAAGAATTGATGTTTTCGAACTGTGGTGCTAGAGATGACTCTTGAGAGTTCCTTGGATAAGAAGGAGATCAAACCTGTCAATCCTAAATGAGATCAACCCTTAACATTTATTGGAAGGACTGATGCTGAAGGACTGAAGCTCCAATACTTTGGCCACCTGATGGGAAGAATTGACTCATTGGAAAAGACTCTGATGCTGGAAAAGATTGAAGGCAGTAGGAGAAGGAGGTGACAGAGGATGAATGGTTGGATGGCATCACTGACTCAATGGACATGAATTTGAGCAAATTCCGAGAGATAGTGAAGGACATAGAAGCCTGTCATGTTGTAAGGCTGCAAAGAGTCAACCCACTGCCACTTCCAATGTGTCAGAGCTCAGCTAGGGTCATCATTTAAATGGAAAAAGTGTAGCGAGAGACTGAGGCAGTTGAAGTGGTCTGTCTGGACTCTCACAGGCCCTGGAAAGATCCAAACTATTTGACAGTGACTAGCACTTAATAGAAGTGTGTGGAAATTATGACCTCTGCAGACTAAGAAGTCCAAGATCAAAGTGCTGGCCAATTCCTGGTGAGAACCCTCTCCCTGACTTGCAGACAATCGTCTCCTCACTGTGTCCTCACATGGTGGGGAAGGACTGAACTCTCTTTCTTCTTCTTGTAAAACCACTAACCCCATCACAAGGGCCCCACCCCATCTCATCCAAGTCTAATGACCTCCCAAAGGCCCCATTTCCAAATACCATCACAATAAGGGGTCAGGGCTTCAACATATAAATGAGTTGTTGAAGTTTACTTGCTAAATCATGTCTGACTTTTCTGTGACCCCCCACGGACTGTAGCCCACCAGGCTCTTCTGTCCCTGGGATTTTCCTGGCAAGAATATTGAAGTGGGTTGCCATTTCCTTCTCCAGAGGATCTTCCTGACCCAGGGATCAAACCCATGTCTCCTGCATTACAGACAGATTCTTTACCACTGAGCCATCTTGCAAGTCCATATGAATGGGGGGAGTGCATAATTGGGTCCACAGTATGCCCCAAATGAGTCTTCATCTCTTAAACATTTCTACAATTCTCTAAGTCATAAATAACTCCTGAAAGTGAGACTGGTCCAACTTCCCAAAATATTTGTGTTTTTTAGCCATGATTAAGTGTGAAACATTTTATCTCAGCTGGGAGAACATCAGGGAAAAGTCAGTTCTGTATGAGTCAAAGTTCTTTAATACAGAGGCTTTGTGACATTCCTCTTTCCTAAAGAACATTTAGAAATTACACGAGGGCAGAAGGTCACAGAGAAGTGAAGGGAGGATGGAAAATAAGCCTATGTCACCCAGAACTCAAGCGTCCAAACAGCTCTGTTCTCTTGCTCGTTAGCCTGAGCTCAGCTCTGGAACCAACTGCACAGCAAATGAGGCACACACAGTTTTGATTCCAAGGAAATACCTCTAATTTGTTTATTTTGGCAGTGCAGAATGCAGGATCTTGGTTCCCTGAACAGGGATAGAACCCATGCCCCCTGCAGTGGAAGCACAGAGTCTTAACCACTGGACCACCAGGGAAGTGCCATAAATCTCTAGTTTGTGAGATAGAAACAATTAGGGGAGGGGACAAGATTAAAAACAGTAGTCAGCACTGAGTGATTTTCTTGAACTGTGGGAATTATCTCTGGAATAATTTAGTGAGACGGCCTGAGCTGGTGCAGGGGCCAAAAGGCTGATTTCATGTTCATTCCACATTGATCTCTGCAGTGGTTGAAAAAAACCGAAACAACCCTGGCAAGATCAAGCATCCATCTCTTGGTACCTGACAATGAAGCAGAGAAAGAGAATCCTGAGCAGAAGGTGGAAACAGAGAAAGTCTTAAAATATGTATGACTGATTTGGTTACCTCTTAGGAGGTGCTGGGGAAGAGGGAGGAAGTGAAATCACATTTCTTGAGAGCTCACTGGAATATGAGGTCTTAGAAGGAAGGGAGCCGGTCCATCTTGTTCACTAGTTTGCTTCCAGCTCCCAGCATAGGTCCTGACGTGCAGAAGACATTCACTGTTTGTTGAAGGAAGGACAGACATGGCATAGGGCAACCAGTGGCAACCGGTAACTATTTTGAAGGAATGAATCTATCAGTGAATACCTACTGTATGCCAGGCACTGTATCATTCTTTCATTCAATTTACAAATGTTTTACTGAGTGAGCTCCTATCATTTGCCAAGGACTCTGCTGAACACCATGGATGCCAACAAGAAAAGAAGCAGTTCTTGCCCTCAAAGAGCTTATAGTCTCAGCAACATAGACCTACAGGCAATGGTGATGCAATATATGACCACAAGCTGTATATCAGAGTTCAGGCAAGCATAGACGAGGTCTTAAAGCTTCCTGGAAGAAGCAAGGCAATCCCCACAGAGGAGGCAGCCTTTGAACTGAGACTTAAAATGAAGGATCTGAGACATTTCAGGCAATGAGGATGGTGTGAGAGAAACTTGTTTACTACAAGAAGCTCATCCTTGGAGGAGAAAAAAATTCTGTGCAGCAAAGAAGTGGGAGAATGGATAGAGAAAGGAAAGAAGAGGCTTCCAGCTACTCATAAAAGGTCCAGTATTTCATTTAAATCAGTTGAACTCACCCTACAGAAAATAGAAATCAAGTTCGGCTTCACGAGTGTGTAGCTGGTACAGTCCCACGGGACTTCATGCTTGGTTGGGCCCCATGCTTGGTTTAATGCTTTGCTGCCAGCTGTTCTGAAATTCTCAATAATTTAGTCTTTTTTCTTATTTATTTATTTAATTGAAGTGCAGTTTTTGATGTACAGTGTTACTTAAATTATCCTCATGTTTAGTTGTGTCTGACTCTTTATGATCCCATAGGCTGTAGCCTACCAGACTTCTCTGCCCATGGAATTTTCCAGACAAGAATACTGGAGTGGGTTGCCATTTCCTACTCCAGAGATCTTCCCAGCCCAGAGACTGAACCTTCATTGCCTGCATTGGCAGACAGACTCTTTACCACTAGCATGTATTATACAGTGATTCACAATTTTTAAAGGTTTATGGTTATTATGAAACATTGATTATATTTCCTGTGTTGTAACTTACTTTTTCTAAATTTCTTTTTCAAAAAATTATTTAATTGGAAGATAATTGCTTTCCTTGTAGCTTACTTTATACATAGTAGTTTGTAACGTGCAACACCCACCCCCCACCCCGACCCCTATGTTGCCTCTCCTACCTTCCCTCTCCCCACTGGTAACCACTAGTTTGTTCTGTCAGTCTTGTTTCTTTTCTGTTATATTTGCTAGTGTGTTGTATTTTTTAGATTCCACATATATGTGATATATATGGTATCATGGTATTTGTCGTTCTCTGTCTGACTTATTAGCACTTTAGCATAATACCCTCTAAGTTGACCCATGTTGTTACAAATGGTGAAAGTTCATTCTTTTTGTGCCTCAGTAGTATTCCATTGTGTATATATGCATATATATCACATCTTCTTTATCCATTCACCTATTGATGGAAATAATTTTATCTCTGAACTTGTGTTTTGTAAGTGAAGTCCAATAAGACAATGGTGTATACACACAAGCAGAGGTAGTATACGCTGTGTGTACTTCTGCTTATCTTGCTGCTTCACTCACATGTAGTCTTCACCGATGCTCCATGAGCACAAAATTAAAGCAGGCATACTATAGCCCCCTAGGCATTCTTAGCCCCTGAAAGCAAGAACAAGAGAAGCATATTATGAAAGGCACCAGCTCCCCCTGAGTGTTGAGAGACCATGTGCATTTTAAGAAGTGAGATAAAACAGTTGGGCTAGTTTTGTTCTGTGGGCTATAAATACAAATTATATCACTTCAGTGATTCCTCATATGACTTAAACACTCATATTTCCATTTAAAACTGGCATGCGCAGATGAACAGTAAAGTTCATGCTAACCATTTCTCATTCAAATTTTTCTTTTCTTAGAATATTGTGGCAAATAAAAATACCATGACATGTTGAAAGAGAGATGACCAAAAAGGGGAGAACTTTATATTTTAGTAAATTTAATAGCACTCTCCCCTTGCTTTCTCAATATTTTGCGCCAGGTCCCATCAGCTATGTAGCTGACCTTGATGGAGAGCCGTTAAAAAATCTTGACCAGGTAAGAAAGACACAAGACAAGTTATTTTTTCTTTAGAAAAATAACTCTCAGCAGAGTGGGGAAGTTAATGTAGGAGTTACAACAAAAAGAAAGAACACCTATTATTACCATCACACAGATGAAGGATGGTGAATCTTGTGCCAGGGCAGTGGCGGGGGATGGAGAGAAAGTGATAGATGTGAGAGAAACTTGTAGGCAGAGTTCAAGGGCTGGGTGAGTCATTTCACTAGGGGAGGGGAAGATAGCTCGACTCCAGACTCCTGGCTTCA
Source organism: Raphicerus campestris (assembly GCA_006410735.1). Lineage (NCBI taxonomy): Eukaryota > Metazoa > Chordata > Mammalia > Artiodactyla > Bovidae > Raphicerus > Raphicerus campestris. The sequence continues at coordinate 15,181 of SJYW01007541.1, forward strand.
NGTGAATCCTGTGCCAGGGCAGTGGCGGGGGATGGAGAGAAAGTGATAGATGTGAGAGAAACTTGTAGGCAGAGTTCAAGGGCTGGGTGAGTCATTTCACTAGGGGAGGGGAAGATAGCTCGACTCCAGACTCCTGGCTTCAGCTACTGGGTGAAATTATTCACTGAGACGTGGAATGGAAGAGAGAGTAGGGATGGTAAGGGAGGAGGGATAGGTCGAAGGCTGAGTTTGGTCTGGGAGAGGGGGTAGACTCCTTAAGCCTGAATTTATGCAGTACTTCCTCTGTCATCTTCCGGTAACTAACCCCATCCCCTCCAGCATCAGGGGCGTGGCCCTGACCTAGGCCAAGGCCTTTGTGTTTCAAGGTAGCGTGTGCACACACAGCCACAGTTAGTGATCCAAGGAGTGGATACGTAGGGGTCCTAAAGCAGGATTACCAGAGTCCTTAACTAACTAAAGATGGGAGACATTCCTTTGCTCTTCAGTGCCAGAGATGAGCCTGCAGCTGCCAGCAGACATGATTCTAGAGCCCGAGACTCAGGGCTGAGAGAGGGAAACCCACATGGAGAGGATGACTGGTGGAGAGCCAGCCCTGAGGATTTTAAGTTTCTCCTTCCAACAGTTTCCAGCTTCATGACTGCTCTTCCTGGTCTCAGAGATCCAGCCTTCCCTCATGTGCCTCCACTTTCTCCCAGCTGTTTATATTCTCCTTAAGCTAATCAGAGTTAGAGTTCTGCCATGTGTGACTGAAAGAGTCCTATTTAAAACAGTACAGCTGGCCAGGTGCCCATGGAAACAGGCTTTGTAGATACTATCATTCCCATACCGTAGAGAAGTGATCCGAGGCTCAGAAGGTTTGGAAAACTTGAATAACTTGCCTGAAAGTTTCACAGCTAGCAAACCACGATGCCAACGGTTGAATACAGGTCTAACTGCAAAGTCAGTTATCTTTTTATAATGCCACACTTTCCTCATAATCTGTTCATTATTCTTAGCATTCTTTTCTATAAATATATGGGGCTTCAACTTTAGGTATGGTCTTCCTACTGAACATCCAAGTTTCTTGCTTGATAACCAAATGCTATGAGGACCAGACAGTGGTTACTCTGGAGCATTGCCCAGGCTCTGACTATTCCAGTTTAAAAGTCACTGCTAACAGAGAGCCAAGTTGTCAATTTTGCAGAAGTTTAAAGTCAATGACCTTATGACCAAGACACTATTTTCTGAAACTGTTTTGTTTTATGAGTTCAAATGGAAAGTCAAGTATTTAATCTGCAGCAAGGAGGTGATGATGAACTGAGCCCATGGCATTAGAACTCGAGAATGTCTCTCTGGGAATTTCCTCAAGCCTGCTTCTCTGTTCATGTCACGAACTCTTCTTCTTTTAAAAATTGAAGGATAATGAATTTATAGTGCTGTGTTAGTTTCAAGTATACAGAAAACTGATTCAGGATACATACATACAATCAGGTTCTTTTTAATATGGGTTATTATAAGATATCAAATATACACTAGGTCCTTGTTTATCTACTTTATATACAGTAGTGTATATCTGTGGAGAAGGAAATGGCAACTCACTCCAGTATTCTTGCCTGGAGAATTGCAGGGACGGAGGAGCCTGGTGGGCTGCCATCTATGGGGTCGCACAGATTCGGATATGACTAAAGTGACTTAGCAGCAGCAGCAGTGTATATCTGTTAATCTCAAACTCCTAATTTATCCCTCCCTTTTCCCTTTGGTAACCATGAGTTTGTTTTCTATCTGTGAGTCTATTTCTGTTTTATAAATAAGTTTATTTGTATAATTTTTTAGACTCCATACATAAGTGATATCATATGTTTGCTTTGTTGAACATACTTCACCTAGTATGATAATCTCTAGGTCCATCCATGTCACTGTAAATGGCATTATTCCATTCTTTTTATGGCTGAGTAATATTCCATTCCTAAAGAAAATCAGTCCTGAATATTCATTGAAAGGACTGATGTTGCAGCTGAAGCTCCAATACTTTGGCCACCTGACTCACTGGAAAAGACCCTGATGCTGGGAAAGGTTGAAGGCAGGAGGAGAAGGGGATGACAGAGGAGGAGATGGTTGGATGGCATTATCAACTAAATGGACATGAGTTTGAGCAAGCTCCGGGGGTTGGTGATGGATAGTGAAGCCTGGCGTGCTGCAGTCCAAGGGATTGCAAAGAGTCAGACATGACTGAGTGACCGAACTGAACTGAATATTCCACTGGGGCCTCCCTGGTGGCTCAGATGGTAAAGATTCTGTGATGTGGGAGACCAGGGTTCAGCCCCTGGGTTGGGAAGATCACCTGGAGAAGGGAATAGCTATCCACTCCAGTATTCTTGCTTGGAGAATTCCATGGACAGAGGAGCCTAGTGAACTACAGTCCATGGGGTTGCAAAGAGCTGGACACGACTGAGCTACTAACTCTTTCACTACTTTTCAATATTCCATTGCATATATTTACCACATCTTCTTTATATGTTTATCTGTTGATGAACATTTAGGTTGCCTCCATGTCTTGGCTTTTGTAAATAGTGCTGCTATGAACATTGGCTGGAAAATCCCAAGGACAGAGGAGCCTGGTGGGCTACAGTCCATGGGGTCACTAAGAGCTGGACATGACTGAGTGACTTCACTTTCACTTTTCACTTTCATGCATTGGAGAAGGAAATGGCAACCCACTCCAGTGTTCTTGCCTGGAGAATCCCAGGGATGGGGGAGCCTGGTGAACTGCTGTCTGTGGGGTCGCACAGAGTTGGACACAACTGAAGCACCTTAGCAGCAGCAGCAGCAGCAGCATGAACATTGGGGTGCATGTATCTTTTTGAATTAAAGTTTTTGTCTTTTCCAGGTATATGCTCAGGGTTGGGATTACTGGATCACCAAGGTACATTCCCACCAGCACTGTAGGAGGGTTCCCTTTTCTCCACACCCTCTCCAGCATTTATTATTTGTAGACTTTTTAATGATGGCCATTCTGACTGGTGTGATGTGGCACATATTCCTCTTTACAGAATTTTTCCCCTATTATTCAAATTAACTTAAATGCAACCAAAGAGAATCATCAATTAACTCATTCTAGGAAACTATAGCAGAAATCACTGTCTCCAAATTTACTCCCCTTTCTTTTCTTTCAATGATTGAATAGTATACCATAACACCACATTTCATTTATCCATTAATAGTTTTTAAAATAAATTTTTTAAAATTGGCGCTTTTGGCTGTGCTGCGTCTTTGTTGCTGCATGGGCTTTTTTCTAGTTGCAGTGAGGCAGGATACTCTCTAGTTGTGATGTGCAGGCTTCTTAATTGTTAAGTGACTTCTCTTGTTGCAGAGCATGGGCTCTAGGGTATGCAGGCATCAGGAGTTGCGGCTCCTGGGTTCTAGAGCACAGGCTCAATAATTGCGGTGCGCAGACTTATTTGTTCAACAGCATGTGAGATCTTCCTGGACCAGGGATTGAACCCATGTCTCCTGCATTGACAGGTAGATTCTTCACCACTGAGCCACCAGGAAAGCCCTATCAATAGTTGATAAACATTTGGGTTGTTTCCCACTTCTTGGCTATTATGAATAATGCTACCCTGAATATTCATGTGTAAGCTTTGGTGCAGACAGATCTTTTCAATTCTCTTGTGTTTACACTAGGAAGGAGTTGCTGGGTCATTTGATAACATTATGTTTAATATTTTGAAGAGCTGCCAAGCTTTTTTCCACAGTGCTATGCCATTTTACATCCCCACCAGCAGTATATAAAGACAGTCTTTAGTTTTAGCTGGGCATACTAAGCCTGGGAAAAGGTGAATTTTCTAGCTTCCCACATATCTATGTGTGGCCATAAGAGTAAGTTCTGGCTTAGGAGATGGAATGTAAGAAGCAGCAGTATGTGCACTTTCTGGGGGAAGCATGGCCCCTGCTGCTTTATTCAGCCTGCTGGTTTGGAAGGTAGACTTAATGACCAGAATACCAGCAGCCATCTTGGGCCATGGAGTGACTCTGGGAAGGGAAGCTGGAGGACAGAATAGAAGAAATCAGTGACTGATACTGTGGAAGGCCATGCCACCACCTCTAGACTTCTTAAGAACTCAAGAGAAATAAAGTTCTATGGTGTTTGACACCATAATCTTTTTCTTATTAGTTACAGCCATATTTAACCCTACTGATACTCCCTGAGCAAATTTTCACTGAAAGCCAATTATAAATCAAGTCCTGAGCTTGGTGTTGAAGAAATAAAGATGTGTGAAGTAAGGCCTGAGAAAATAAAAGCAATCAGAAAAGAGCTCCTCCATTTTTCTCCATTTAATCTACCAACCTACTGTCTTATCTATCAACCTGAATGCTCTGTCCCTGCTTCTATTCCCCCATATGTGACTAGGTTCCCACTCCTTTTTGTCTGCTCAAGGATTGTGTTCCTGCAATTATCTCTCCACCCTTCTGTATCTTTCGTTTCCCCTGTTCCACTGGTTCATCCTCATCAGTGTACACATAACCTAAGAAATACAGTCCTCTCATCTCTCCGTTTCTCCCAGACCTTTATGTTTTCTTTAAGCAAACAGGAGTTAGGTTTCTGTCAGTTGCAACTGAGAAAGTCCTGACTAATACAGGACACATAGATAGTTGCCTATGGAAACAACACTTGTACTTTTCCCCATTGATCTTCAATGGGTAAAAAGACTGTAGCTCTGTAGAGTTCAGCTGTCTCTCCCCAGAGGATATGGCAACTCTAAATTGTCCATTTCTCTACTTCCTGTCAGCAGCCTCACAGCTGTCCAAGGAATTCTGATACAGCTGGGTGGACGTTTGCAGTCTACCCTCACAAGAGGTTAATAGGGGCAGATACTTATAACAAAAAATGTCTCTTGTTTACATAAAAACTTCTCTTACATAGTTTTGTACAGATTAATTATTGAAGAGGAGAATCCTTGGCTTCAGAATTTAAATGAGAATCACAAAGAAGACAGTAAAATAAGTGGGAGACACAGTGCTTAACATCAAGCAGCCTGTATTTATTACATGAATGAATAACTGGATAAATTAATGAAATTAATTAAACATTTACAAATGTGTTGTATTTCCAGGTTGGTTTTATAACTTAGTTGTTTTGAATTTGGGATGCATTTTCCCATAGAAACAATTTTATAAATGGTACTTAAGTGCCAAGAAATCCCACTAAAGCTGTTTCGCCCATAATGTAGCAATAAAACATAGAATAGTAATGGCATCATGTAAGAACACAGTTTAAACAATCTTGAATACTCGTGTTTCAGGAAAAGTAACTTTAATAGGAGATGAGGGGTGCATGAAAAATGTTGTGGTAATTCCCAATGGGACTTCTGAGACCTTTCAAGTATTCTGTCCCCTTTTTACATCTATTTCAAATAAAAATGCATGCAATATCTCTCCCTTGATACAATCTTGTACTATTCTTATCTTCAGAAGGACTTTTAGTGTTTGTTTGGTAGGCAGTTAACAACTGTTGTGTTTCCAACTGAATGGAAGGGTAGAAACAAAGCAAGATGGAAGGTTGAAGGAAATTCCTCTTAATTGGAAAGGAGTTGGAAGAAAGGAGTGTGCTATAAATAGCAAACTTGTATTTGTTATTATGTGTCTCAGTATTCAGAATAGAGGGAAGGTGATACAGAGAGACTCACTATTTACAGACAGAGTAAGACCTGCATATAGAAAGAAAAGGCCCTACCGAGTAAGTCATGCTGGATGANTGTTATTATGTGTCTCAGTATTCAGAATAGAGGGAAGGTGATACAGAGAGACTCACTATTTACAGACAGAGTAAGACCTGCATATAGAAAGAAAAGGCCCTACCGAGTAAGTCATGCTGGATGACAATCAAGTCACATCAGATGACAGTCAAGACTCAGAGGAGGTAGCAATTTTTGGTGCCAGGAAGGGAGAAGAAAGAGGTTGAGTCTGACCTTGTGGAAAAGGATTTCAGTCACAAAAGAGTTGGGAGGGGGTATGAGGTGAAATTAACTGAATGATGTACATGAGGGCTAAGCAGCTTCAGTC
>SJYW01007542.1:8281-30781 GCA_006410735.1 Raphicerus campestris
ACTGGAAAAACCATAGCCTTGACTAGACGGACCTTAGTTGGCAAAGTAATAGCTCTGCTTTTGAATATGCTCTCTAGGTTGGTCATAACTTTTCTTCCAAGAAGTAAGCGTCTTTTAATTTCATGGCAGCAATCACCATCTGCAGTGATTTTGGAGCCCCCAAAAGATAAAATCCAACACTGTTTCCACTGTTTCTCCATCTATTTCCCATGGAGTGATGGGACCGGATGCCATGATCTTTGTTTTCTGAATGTTGAGCTTTAAGCCAATTTTTTCGCTCTCCTCTTTTACTTTCATCAAAAGCCTTTTTAGTTCCTCTTCACTTTCTGCCATAAGGGTGGTGTCATCTGCATATCTGAGGTTATTGATATTTCTCCTGGCAATCTTGATTCCAGCTTGTGTTTCTTCCAGTCCAGCATTTTTCATGATGTACTCTGCATAGAAGTTAAATAAGTAGGGTGACAATATACAGCTTTGATGTACTCCTTTTCCTCTTTGGAACCAATCAGTTGTTCCATGTCCAGTTCTAACTGTTGCTTCCTGACTTGCATACAGATTTCTCAAGAGGCAGGTCATGTGGTCTGGTGTTCCCATCTCTTGAAAAATTTTCCACACTTTATTGTGTTTCACATAGTCAAAGGCTTTGGCATAGTCAATAAAGCAGAAATCGATGTTTTTCTGGAACTCTGTTGCTTTTTCGATGATTCAGCAGATGTTGGCAATTTGATCTCTGGTTCCTCTGCCTTTTGTAAAACTAACTTGAACATCAGGGAATTCACGGTTCACATATTGCTGAAGCCTGGCTTGGAAAATTTTGAGCATTACTTTAGTAGCGTGTGAGATGAGTATAATTGTGTGGTAGTTTGAGCATTCTTTGGCATTGCCTTTCTTTGGGATTGGAATGAAAACTGACCTTTTTCAGCCCTGTGGCCACTGCTGAGTTTTCCAAATTTGCTGGCATATTGAGTGCAGCACTTTCACAGCACCTTCGTTCAGGATTTGAAATAGCTCTACTGGAATTCCATCACCTCTGCTAGCTTTGTTTGTAGTGATGCTTTCTCAGGCCCACTTGGCTTCACATTCCAGGATGTCTGGCTCCAGGTGAGTGATCACATCATCGTGATTACCTTAGTCTTGACGATCTTTTTTGTACAGTTCTTCAGTGTATTCTTGCCACTTCTTAATATCTTCTGCTTCTGTTAGGTCCATACCATTTCTGTCCTTTATCTAGTCCATCTTTGCATGAAATGTTCCCTTGGTATCTCTAATTTTCTTGAAGAGATCTTTAGTCTTTCCCATTCTGTTGTTTTCCTCTATTTCTTTGCATTGATCACTGAGGAAGGCTTTCTTATCTCTTCTTCCTATTCTTTGGAACTCTGCATTCAGATGCTTATATCTTTCCTTTTCTTCTAGGCTTTTCACTTTTTGTCTTTTCACAGCTATTTGTAAGACCTCCCCAGACAGTCATTTGCTTTTTTGCATTTCTTTTCCATGGGGATGGTCTTGATCCCTGTTTCCTGTACAATATCACGAATCTCAGTCCATAGTTCATCAGGCACTCTATCTATCAGATCTTGTCCCTTAAATCTATTTCTCATTTCCACTGTATAGTCATAAAGGATTTGATTTTGGTAATACTTGAATGGTCTAATGGTTTTCCCTACTTTCTTCATTTTAAGTCTGAATTTGCCAATAGGGAGTTCATAGAGCTTCTCCATCTTTGGCTGCCAAAAATATAATCATTCTGATTTCGGTGTTGACCATCTGGTGATGTCCATGTGTAGAGTCTTCTCTTGTGTTGTTGGAAGAGGGTGTTTGCTATGACCAGTGCATTTTCTTGGCAAAACTCTATTAGTCTTTGCCCTACTTCGTTCCGTATTCCAAGGCTAAATATGCCTGTTACTCCAGGTGTTTCTTGACTTTCTACTTTTGCATTCCAGTCCCCTATAATGAAAAGGACATCTTTTTTTGGGGTGTTAGTTCTACAAGGTCTTGTAGGTATTTATAGAACAATTCAACTTCAGCTTCTTGAGCATTACTTGTTGGGGCATAGACTTGGATTACCATGATATTGAATGGTTTGCCTTGGAAACAAACAGAGATCGTTCTCTCATTTTTGAGATTGCATCCAAGTACTGCATTTCAGTTTCTTTTGTTGGCCATGATGGCTACTCCATTTCTTCTGAGGGAGTCCTGCCCGCAGTAGTAGATATTATGGTCATCTGAGTTAAATTCACCCATTCCAGTCCATTTTAGTTGGCTGATTCCTAGAGTGTCGACATTCACTCTTGTCATCTCTTGTTTGACCACTTCCAATTTGCCTTGATTCATAGACCTGACATTCCAGGTCCCTATGCAATATTGCTGTTTACAGCATTGGACCTTGCTTCTATCACTAGTCATATCCACAGCTGGGTATTGTTTTTGCTTTGGCTCCATCCCTTCATTCTTTCTGGAGTTATTTCTCCATTGATCTCCAGTAGCATATTGGGCACCTACTGACCTGGGGAGTTCCTCTTTCAGTATCCTATCATTTTGCCTTTTCATGCTGTTCATGGGGTTCTCATGGCAAGAATACTGAGGTGGTTTGCCATTCCCTTCTCCAGTGGACCACATTCTGTCAGACCTCTCCACCATGACCTGCCCGTCTTGTGTGGCCCCACAGGCATGGCTTAGTTTCATTGAGTTAGACAAGGCTGTGGTCCTAGTGTGGTTAGATTGACTAGATTTCTTTGAGTATGGTTTTAATGTGTCTGCCTTCTGATGCCCTCTTGCAACACCTACCATTTTACTTGGTTTTCTCTTACCTTGGGCATGGGGTATGTCTTCATGGCTGCTCCAGCAAAGTGCAGACGCTGCTCCTTACCTTGGATGAGGGGTGCCTACTCCCGCCACCTTTCCTGACCTTTAGTGTGGGATGGCTCCTCTAGGCCCTCCTGTGCCTGGCAGCCACCACTCCTTGGACGTGGGGTTGTTCCTCCCAGCCACTGCCCCTGGTCTTGGGTGTGAGGTTGTTCCTCCTGGTTGCCACCCTGTCCTTGGGCACTGCCCATGGCCTCGGACGCGGGATTGCTCCTCTCAGGTGCCGCCTCTGGCCTCAGATGTGGGGTGGCTCCTCTCTGCCACTGTCCCTGGCCTCGGGCGCGGGGTAGCTCCTCCTGGCCGTCGCCCCTGACCTCGGATGCAGGGAAGCTCCTCTCGGCCATTCCTGCAGTGTTGCAGCCTGGCACTCTAGGCCGGTGTCCCTGACCTCGGACGTGGGGTAGCTCTCGGCCATGCTTAGTGCGCTGGCCCGTAGCTGCTGCCTGCGCTTAGCTCAGGCCTAGACCTCTTTTCCACCATGGCAACAACATTAACCCCTGACATGTCGATTACTCAGATTCCAATAGGAGTGGCTAGTCCCCTCCCTGAGGACATTCTGGACTTGTGCTAGGGCGTAGCTTGCTTTCTTTTCAAAGAATTTCAGCTGGTGCCTGGTGTAGTAGATTCTGATTATACTGGGGAAATTAAAGTTTTGATATCATCGCCTACTAAAACTGTGCAAATTAATAAAAGTCAAGAATAGCACAGCTTTTCCTTTTACCTTATTATCAGATTAAAAAATATCCAACAACAACAAACTTTGACTTCTCAAGCTAGGAGCCCCAGAGGATTTAGATCTAGTGGTATAGCTTTTTGGGTGTGGGAAATTACCACTTCTAGGCCTTTAACAGATCTTTACTGGCCCAGGTCCTGGCCCACTCATACTAGTGAAAATGATTTGGTGGGGTTAGGAAGAGCCCCCGCAATAGCTAAAAGTGCAAAAATTTTTGATTGGCGATTTGAGGATACTTGTGGAACTTTTCAACCGTATGTAGTTCCTTGTGGGGGAGGACGTGCTGTCTCAAATGGGAGTGTTACTGTTTAGCCCTGATGATAAAGTGACCTGTCAAATGCTGCAGATGGGCTATGATCCATCAAAAGTATTAGGCAAACAACAAACAGGAATAACTGAGCCAATTTGCCCAACTGTTCGACATCTACGTACTGGATTGGGGTATCCAGATTTATAATGAAGGTTATTGTTTTTGCTGCCGACCCCATTACATGGAAATCTCAGGAGCCAGTGTGGGTGGAACAATGGCCTCCCGCCTAAAGTGAAAAGCGAAAGTGAAGTCGCTCAGTCATGTCCGACTCTTTGCGACCCCATGGATTGCAGCTTACCAGGCTCCTCTGCCCATGGGATTTTCCAGGCAAGAGTAATGGAGTGGGTTGCCATTGCCTTCTCCAAAAGAAAAATTACTGGCAGCTAAAACGTTGATTACTGAACAACTAGAACTGGGACATATTGAGCCCTCCAATAGCCCCTGGAACACTCCTATTTTTGTAATTAAGAAAAAAATCTTGTAAATGGAGACTTTTACAAGATTTAAGAGCAATCAATGCCACCATGGAGGACTTGGGAGCTTTACAACCTGGGCTCTCTTCTCCAGTAGCCGTTCCAGAGGGATACAATATAACTGTAATTGATTTACAAGATTGCTTTTTCACTATTCCCTTAAATGCTGAAGATAAAAAGCGACTTGCCTTTAGCCTGCCATCAAAAAATCTTAGACATCCTTATTTAAGGTTTCAGTGGAAAGTATTACCTCAGGGAATGAAAAATAGCCCCACCTTATGCCAGAAATTTGTCAATGCCCCTCTAGAAGATATCAGGACTGAATATGAACAAGTATATATGCTTCACTATATGGATGATATTTTAATAGCTCATCCTGATAGAGTTCATTTACAAACCTTACTCCAAGATTTGACCCAGGCATTGTCAGCTAGAGGCTTAAAACTTGCTCCAGAGAAAATTCAAATTAACCACCCATAACTAACTTAGGAAGGGTTATCACTTCAGAAACTGTGACTCATGTCCTGCTACAATTGAGAAAATACTGTCTTGTTACTTTAAATGATTATCAAAAACTATTAGGTGATATTAATTGGATTAGACCTTATTTAAAATTAACCACTGCTGAACTAAAGCCTCTTTTTAACATCTTATGAGGAGATGCTAACCCCACTTCTAAAAGACAATTAATTGCTGAGGCTCAGGAAGCCCTAGGCAAAGTAGAAGCAGCTTTATCTGGTAGCTCCATCTTCCCGCCCAAGCTAAAAAAGTAGTGGCTTCTTATCCAGGCTTAATAGCAACGTTGATAAAAAGAAAAAGAAAATGGAGCATTGAATTGTTTGGGAAAGAGCCACCAGAGATTGTAACCCCATATAACAAGGAACAACTTGATGCTCTTCTAATGTTTGATGAAGATTGGCAGATTGCTATAGGCAATTATTGTGGTCAAATTTTGCATCATTTACCCTCATATGCTTTGTTAATTCAAAAACTAAAAAAAGGGGAATTTAAGTATAGTTCTCCCCATCAGATTTTACAACATGCTCTCTTTGTAATACAAAATGCAAAACCGTTGGAAAAGACCTTGGTGCTGGGAAAGATTGGGTGAAGGAGGAGAAGGGGATGACAGAGGATGAGATGGTGGGGTGGCCATCACCAACTCAATGGACTTGAGTTTGGGTAAACTCTGGGAGTTGGTGATAGACAAGGAGGTCTGGCATGCTGCAGTCCATGGGGCTGCCAAGAGTTGGACAGGACTGAGCAACTGAAGTGAAGTGAACTGAACGGGGCCCTCATAGTCAACAAAAGAGTCTGAAATACGCAGTACTTGTGTGCTGTCTCAAAAAGGGCAGAATGATCTCTGTTCATTTTCAACGTAAACCATTCAGTATAACAGCAATCCAAGACTATACCTCAACCACTAATGCCAAAGGAGCTGAGTGGCTCTATGAAGACCTACAATGCCTTCTAGACCTAACACCAAAAAAGACGTCCTTTTCATCATAGGGGACTGGAATACAAAAGGAAGAATCAAGAGATACCTGGAGTAACAAGCAAATTTGGCCTTGGAGTATGAAATGAACAGGGCAAAGGCCAATACAGTTTTCCTAAGAGAACACAGTGTTCATATCAAGAATCTTCTTCCAACAACACAAGAGAAGACTCTACACATGGACATCACTAGATGGTCAATACAGAAATCAAACTGATTACATCTTTTCAGACAAAAATGGGGAACCTCTATACTGTCGGCAAAAACAAGACTGGGAGCTGACTGTGGTTCAGATGATGCACACCTTATTGCCAAATTCAGACTTAAAGAAAATGGGGGAAACCACTAGACCATTCATGTATGACCTAAATCAAATCCCTATGATTATACAGTGGAAGTGACAAATAGATTCAAGGGACTAGATATGATAGATAGAGTGCCTGAAAAACTATGGACAGAGGATCATGACAGTGTACAGCAGACAAGGTCAAGACCATCCCCAGGAAAAAGAAATGCAAAAAGGCACAATGGTTGTCTGAGGATGCCTTACAAATAGCTGAGAAAAGGAGAGAAGCAAAAAGCAAAGGAGAAAAGGAATGATATACCCATTTGAATGCAGAGTTCCAAAGAACAACAAAGAGAGATAAGAAAGTCTTCTCGGTGATCAGTGCAAAGAAATAGAGGAAATAGAATGGGAAAGATTAGTGACTTCTACAAGAAAATTAGAGATACCAAAGGAATATCTCATGCAAAGATGGGCACAATGNTAAGTATAGTTCTCCCCATCAGATTTTACAACATGCTCTCTTTGTAATACAAAATGCAAAACCGTTGGAAAAGACCTTGGTGCTGGGAAAGATTGGGTGAAGGAGGAGAAGGGGATGACAGAGGATGAGATGGTGGGGTGGCCATCACCAACTCAATGGACTTGAGTTTGGGTAAACTCTGGGAGTTGGTGATAGACAAGGAGGTCTGGCATGCTGCAGTCCATGGGGCTGCCAAGAGTTGGACAGGACTGAGCAACTGAAGTGAAGTGAACTGAACGGGGCCCTCATAGTCAACAAAAGAGTCTGAAATACGCAGTACTTGTGTGCTGTCTCAAAAAGGGCAGAATGATCTCTGTTCATTTTCAACGTAAACCATTCAGTATAACAGCAATCCAAGACTATACCTCAACCACTAATGCCAAAGGAGCTGAGTGGCTCTATGAAGACCTACAATGCCTTCTAGACCTAACACCAAAAAAGACGTCCTTTTCATCATAGGGGACTGGAATACAAAAGGAAGAATCAAGAGATACCTGGAGTAACAAGCAAATTTGGCCTTGGAGTACGAAATGAACAGGGCAAAGGCCAATACAGTTTTCCTAAGAGAACACAGTGTTCATATCAAGAATCTTCTTCCAACAACACAAGAGAAGACTCTACACATGGACATCACTAGATGGTCAATACAGAAATCAAACTGATTACATCTTTTCAGACAAAAATGGGGAACCTCTATACTGTCGGCAAAAACAAGACTGGGAGCTGACTGTGGTTCAGATGATGCACACCTTATTGCCAAATTCAGACTTAAAGAAAATGGGGGAAACCACTAGACCATTCATGTATGACCTAAATCAAATCCCTATGATTATACAGTGGAAGTGACAAATAGATTCAAGGGACTAGATATGATAGATAGAGTGCCTGAAAAACTATGGACAGAGGATCATGACAGTGTACAGCAGACAAGGTCAAGACCATCCCCAGGAAAAAGAAATGCAAAAAGGCACAATGGTTGTCTGAGGATGCCTTACAAATAGCTGAGAAAAGGAGAGAAGCAAAAAGCAAAGGAGAAAAGGAATGATATACCCATTTGAATGCAGAGTTCCAAAGAACAACAAAGAGAGATAAGAAAGTCTTCTCGGTGATCAGTGCAAAGAAATAGAGGAAATAGAATGGGAAAGATTAGTGATTTCTACAAGAAAATTAGAGATACCAAAGGAATATCTCATGCAAAGATGGGCACAATGAAGGACAGAAATGCTTCTAACAGAAGGAAAAGATATCAAGAAGAGGTGGCAAGAATACACAGAAGAACTTAAAAAAAAAAAAAAAACAACTTCATAAACCAGATAATCACGATGGTATGATCACTCACCTAGAGCCAGAGATCCTGGAATGTAAAGTCAAGTGGGCCTTAGGAAGCATCACTAGGAANTCTATTGTGTGTATATACCATGTCTTCTTTATCTGTCTTTCTACTGATGCACATTTAGGCTGCTTCTATATCTCACTGTCGTGCATAATGCTGCGATGAACATTGAGCTGCAGCTGTAGATTCACTGCAGTCATCACTTTTTGTCCAGAGATCTTCACATTCTCTTCAAGAGATGGGAATACCAGACCACCTTACCTGCCTCCTGAGAAACCTGTAGGCAGGTCAAGCAGCAACAGTTAGAACCGAACATGGAACAACAGACTGGTTCCAAATTGGGAAAAGGAGTACAACAAGGCTGTATATTGTCACCCTGCTTATTTGACTTATATGCAGAGTACATCATGCGAAATGCCAGACTGGATGAAGCACAGTCTGGAGTCAAGATTCTGAAAGAAATATCAATAACCTCAGATATGCAGATGACATCACCTTTATGGCAGAAAGCAAAGGGAAGTGAAGAGCCTCTTGATGAAAGTGAAAGAGGAGAGTGACTTAAAGCTGGCTTAAAATTCAACATTCAAAAGACTAAGATCATCACATCTGGTCCCAACATTTTATGGCAAATAGTTGGGGAAACAATGGAAACAGTGAGAGACTTTGTTTTTTTGGTCTCCAAATCACTGCAGCTGGTGACTGCAGTCATGAAATTAAAGGACACTTGCTCCTTGGAAGAAAAGCTATGACCAACCTAGATAGCATATTAAAAAGCAGAGGCATTACTTTGCCAACAAATGTCCATCTAGTCAAATCTATTGTTTTTCCAGTAGTCATGTATGAATGTGAGAGTTGGACTATTAAGAAGGCTCAGTGCTGAAGTAGTGATGTTCTTGAACAGTGGTGTTGGAGAAGACTCTGAGAATCCCTTGGACTGCAAGGAGATCAAGCCAGTCCATCCTAAAGGAAATGAATCCTGAATATTCATTGAAAGGACTGATGCTGAAGCTGAAGCTCCAATACTTTGGCCACCAGATGGGAAGAACTGATTCACTGAAAAGGACCCTCATGCTGGGAAAGATTGAAGGCAGGAGAAGGAGATGACAAGAGGATGAAATGAATGGATGGCATCACTGACATGATGGACATGAGTTTGAACAAGCTCCAGAAGCTGGTGATGGATAAGGAATCCTGGTGTGCTGCAGTCTATGGGATCACAAAGTCTGACATGAGTGAGCAACTGAACTGAACTGAATTGTGGTTTATTTATTATATAAGTGGAAGCTTATACCTCTTAATGACCCTCTTAATGACCCTCACCTGTTTCACCCATATCAACTTTACCCTCCTCCATTCTGGAAATCATTTTGTTCTTTATGAGATTATTTTAATTTTGGTTTGTTTTGGTTAAATTTTGTATATAAGTGAAATCACACTGTATTTGTTTTGGTCTGTCTTATTTCACTTAGCATAATATCCTCTAGCTCCATTTGGGTTGTCACAAGCGTCAAGATTTCATGCCTTCCTGTGGCTGAATAATATTCCATTGTGTGTGTGTGTTGATATATAGACACATATTTCTATATATATATATGTCTGTATATATACCAAGCCATAAACACTTAAGTTGTCTCCCTATCTTGGCTAATGTAAATAATGCTTCAATGATATTGGATGTATATGTATTTTTTATATTTAAATTAATTTTTATTTGGAAGCTAGTTGATTTACATTATTGAGTTGTTTTCTGCCACAAATCAGCCATAGGTACGCATATATCCCCACCTCCTTGAACCTCCACCCCACCTCCCTGTATATGTATTATGAATTAGTTTTTGTTTTCCTTTAGGTAAGTATCCAGAAGATTCAGATCAAATGGCAGCTTTATTTTTTAATTTTTAGAGCAACGTCTATATTGTTTTCCATAATGGCTACATCAATCTATAATCCCACCAACAGTGCACAAGCTGTCTCTTATACACATCTAGATGTGTATAAGAGACAGATGCCAGCCCTCCGTTTGTTGTACTGGTTGAAGGGGGAGGGAGAAACGCGACAAACACTTCCCGCGGACCCCACTGCCGCGACACTTCCGCTTCCGCCGCCCCTCGGACACTTCCGGAATGTTGGCATCCGGGGCTTGGCCCATTCCCTGTGCCCATGTTGGGTGTGAGGCTCGGGCGTCCAGGCCTGGCAGCCATGTTAAGAGTGGCTTTTGGGTAAACTCGCGGCAAGACCTNGTCTTTTCATGTGTGTGCTGGCCATCTGTGTGTCTTCTTTGGAAAATATCTATTTTTTAATCTTCCCTTTTAAAATCAGATTTTGTTTTTGTTGAGTTATATGAGTTTTTTAAATATCAAACTCTCATTTGCATTTCTTCTCCAACTCAGTACACTGCCATTTTTTTTTAGAGTTCCCCTCGTTGTGAAAAGCATTTTAATTTGATATAGTCCTATCTGTTTATTTTTGCTTCTTTTTTTCTTGTCTGAGACATATCCAAAAGAATATTGTGAAGACCAGTGTCAAAGATGGCGCTGCCTATGCTTTCTACTAGCAAGTTTTTGGTTTCTGATCTTAAATATAAATCTTTTCTCCACTTTGTGTTTATTTTTGAATGTGGTGTAAGAAAGTAGCCCAGGATTCTTTGGCATATAGCTGTCCAGTTTTCCCAACACAATTCACTGAAGAGAATGTCTTTTCCTCACTGTATATTCTTGCCTCCTTTGTTGTAGATTAATTGCCTATATAAGTGTGCCTATTTCTGAGCCTTCTCTCTTGTTCCATTGATTTATGTCTGTTTTTGTGCCAGCACAATATTGTATTGCCTACAGTAGCTCTGTAGAATTCGTTGAAATCAAGAAGTGTGATATTTGTAGCTTTGTTCTTCTTTCTCAAGATTGATTTGACTATTTGGGGTCTTGTGTATTTCATACAAATTTTAGAATCATTTATTCTAGTTCTGTGAAGAATGTTGTTGGTATTTTGATAGGGATAGCCCTAAATCTGTAGAATGGTTTGGGTAGTATGATCATTTTAACAATATTAATTATTCTAATCCAGTTGCTTTCCATTTGTTTGCGTCATCTTCAGCTTCTTTCACCAATGCCTCATAGTGTTCCAAGTATAAGACTTTTATCTCCTTGGCAATATTTATTCCTAGTTATTTTCTTCTTTTGGTGCATTGTAAGTGGGATTGCTTCCTTAATTTCTGTTTCTGATAGTTTTTTTTTTTTTTTTATCAAAAAACACAACGGATTTCTGTATATCAATTTTGTAGTCTGCAACTTTACTGAATCCATTTAATAGTTTTAATAGTTTTTTGGTGGCATCTTTAGGATTTTCTATATATAGCATCATTTTATCTGTAAACAAGACAGTTTTACTTTTTCCTTTCCAATTTGAATGCCTTTAATTTCTTTTTCCTGTCTAATTTCTGTGGTTACAACTTCCAAGATTTTATTCAATAAAAGATATGGGATGGGCATTCTTGACTTGTTAGTGGTCTTAGAGGAAATGCTTTTAGCTCTTCATCATTCATAATGTTAACTGTGGGGTTTTAATAAAGGGTCTTTGCTATGTTGAGGTATGTTCCTTCTGTATCTACTTTGTTGAGAGTTTTTAATCATAAAGAGATGCTGAATTTTATTAAAGAAACATTTTCTTTATTTCATTATCACATGAGTTTTATTCTTCAATTTGTTGATTTGGGGTATCACATTGATTGATTTGTGGATGTTAAACCATCCTTGTATACCTGGAATAAATCCCACTTGATCATGGTGTATGATCTTTCTAATGTACTGGTTTCATTACAAATGCAGCTTTTCACCATTGACTATAATGTTAGCTGTGAGTTTATCATATTATGTTGAGATATATCCCCTATATGCCTGCTTTCTGGAAAGTTTTTTTTTTTATTGTAAATGGATGTTGAATTTTATCAAAAGCTTTTTCTGCATCAATTGAAATGATCATATAGGTTTTATTCTTCAATTTGTTAATATGATATATCACATTGATTGATTTATGGATATTGAACCATTCTTGCATCCCTGGGATAAATCCCACTTGATCATGATGTATGATCTCTTTACTGTATTGTTGGATTCCATTTGCCAGTATTTTATTAAGAAATTTTGCATCTGTGTCCATCAGTGATATTGGCCTCTAATTTTCTTTTTTTGTGTGTGACATATTTGTCTAGTTTTGGTGTCAAAGTGATGGTGGCCTCATAGAATTAGTTTGGAAGTTACCTTCTTTTTGCAATTTTTTTGGAATAGTTTCAGAAGGATAAGTGTTAACTCGTCTCTAAATGTTTGGTATAGTATAATCTTTTAATGACCTATTGGTATTTTCATATTTGAAGTAGGTTTTTCTTAGGAGTTTTTGTATTGATGATCTTGCTTTCAGTTCAGTTCAGTTCAATTCATTTGCTCAGTCATGTCCGACTCTTTGCGACCCCATGAATCGCAGCACGCCAGGCCTCCCTGTCCATCACTAACTCCCGGAGTTCACTCAAACTCACGTCCATCAAGTCAGTGATGCCATCCAGCCATCTCATCTTCTGTTGTCCCCTTCTCTTCCTGCCCCCAATCCCTGCCAGCATTAGAGTCTTTTCCAATGAGTCAACTCTTCTCATGAGGTGGCCAAAGTACTGGAGTTTCAGCTTTAGCATCATTCCTTCCAAAGAAGGAATGGTGATCTCCTTTAGGATGGACTGGTTGGATCTCCTTGCAGTCTAAGGGGCTCTCAAGAGTCTTCTCCAACACCACAGTTCAAAAGCATCAATTGTTTGGCACTCACCTTTCTTTATAGTCCAACTCTCACATCCATACATGACTACTTGAAAAAACATAGCCTTGACAAGACAGACCTTTGTTGACAAAGTAATGTCTGTTTTCCCTCTTTGACACGGTATTAACTACCATGTTGAACCCTCTTATCTACAGCTTGAGCAACAAAGAGGTGAAGAATTCATTCAGTAGGAAGTTTGAAAGGAAAACTATTTTTAAAGGTGGATAAAATAGAATTCTAATTGTGCTGCATCAGAGATGTTGATTTGATTATGTGTGATAGAAAGAATACTGGACTGAGAAATAGACTCTTTTTAATCCCTAGATGTGACAGTTGTATGTACTGAAACTACTGTTTATATTGTTTTTTCTTTAGTCTTCTCCTTTGGAAAATAATAGGGAATCCAAAATATTATATATATATATATATATGATATAAATGTAACATAATCCAGAAGAAGATTTATGCATTCTTTGTGTGTGTGTATGTGTGTGTGTTTTGCAAGCATTTTTTTTTTAATTAACAAGAGGTTGAAACAGTCAAATGCAATGAACTGTGGGATTCAAAAAGTTTCAGTTGAAAAATAAACACATCATGGAAAAATTCTTATATGTGGGAAAACATTCTAATCTTCCCCAGAAAATCAAATGTTATAAGGGAAAGTTCACCAGAGTTCATTAATAAAGGTTTCATGGATCTTGGTAAAAGCTGACCAATGGAAAGTGAGTCAACAGCTGTTGAACACGTGACAATGCAAATATGAAATTTGAATGGTATACAAAATATTATCTTAAATTTATCCAGATATGAAGCTACCATCACTAATTGTCAGTCTTGTAAAAATTTCCAACATCATTTCCAATCCTGGAAATTATCATAGTAAGTGTAGTAGTTAGTCAAAGAGGGAAAGACAAATACCTTAGGATATCACTTATATGCACAATGTAAAAAAAAATGATACAAATAAACTTAATTACAAAACAAAAACATGCTCACAGTTTTAGAAAACAAACTTATGGTTACCAAAGGGGAAAGTTGGGTGGGGGGAGGAATAACTTGGGAATTTGGGATTGTCCTATACACACTACTTTATTTAAAATATATTTAAAAAGGACTACCAATAAATACCTATATATAGCAGAGGGAACTCTACTCAATATTCTGTAACAGCCTAAACGGGAAAAGAATTTGAAAAGGAATAGATATATGTATGTGTATAACTGAATCACTTTGTAGTACACCTAACACAATATTGTTAATCAAATATGGTCCAATATAAAACAAATATTAAAAGAATTGTTAAAACGTGGACTTAGGTGTGACCAGGGGAAACATACATTCTTCCTGTTTTTATCTAGAAAGATCAACAACTTCTTTTCCATCAAATTTTGCCGTGAAAGTCATCTATTCTGTGTCTTTGTTATATAGCATATCACAAATCACATTACCTTTTGAGATTTCCATTTCTTAATATGACACCTGAAGTATTTCCTCTCTGTTTAATTTTTTCTAAAATTTTTATGATGTAACATCTTTTGAAAGGGGATTGAGAGAAGAATGATAGGAAACGAATGATAATTATAAAATTTCTCAATGTCTCTGTGTTCCTTCCCCAAGTATATGCAAATATATTCAAAACCAACTGTCCTCTCTAGCTCTAGCTGTTGCTGTTCTGAAATCCTAATGTATTTTCTGTCTAGAATGCTTTTTGTGTCATATTTACATGGATAACTACTTTTTAAAAATACTGGCTATTGTGACTTTCATTCTGAGAATAACGCTAACTCTCCAGTCTCATTTGAGCCATTCTGTATTTTTCCCTTACAGCATCATATTCTTTTCCTTCAGACTTTATTATAAGTGTAACGTGTTGCTTGTTAAGATCATTTTTATTTTGCTTTGCTTTTATTAGTGAGAAATGTTTGTAGCTGATTCTTCACGTTAGGAAGTGACAGAAATTCAGTTGGAGCTGCATTTTTGTTCACGCTATAAGTCTGTAAGTGGTTCTCCTTATTTTGTAAAAAAAAAAAAAAAAAAAAAGGCTGAGTCTCAATATCATTAACAGGGAAATTGTATGTCAATTATGGCATCCACACACTGAAATCACCTGATTGGCAGAGCTAGTACCTGGGAGAAGGTGATTAATTTTTATAAGGTATAGTTTCTCAGAAGAATTCTGATGTAATCCCTACTTTTGTTCCTCTGTAGGTGATTTTTCTTTTTGCCCCTGGCTTCTTTCCAGATTTTTTTCTTTACTGTTGATTTTCATAGTTTGAAAATTTATTTTTTATTTTTAAAATTTTATTTTTACTTTATCCTACTTTACAGTACTGTAGTGGTTTTGCCACACATTGACATGAACCAGCCACAGGTGTACTTATTGTTCATTTTTGGTATTTAACCCACTTTGGTTCTCTGAGTTCCCTGGATCTGTGGTTTGGCATCTGTCATTAGTGGGGAAATTCTTAGTCATTTTGCTTGAAATGCTTCTCCAGATATTACCACTGTGCATGTGTCACACCTTTCGAGTCATCCCACAGCCCTTAGACCGTCTGCGTTTTGTTTTCACTCCTCATTCGCTCTCATTTTCCATTTCTGGAGCCTCTGTTGCTGTGTTCTCAAGTGCACTGATTCTTTCCTCAGCCGTGTCCCGTCTACTAATCATCTCATCAAAGGTTGTTGGTTTTTTTTTTTTTTGGTTCACAGTGTTTTTGATCTCTAAGCTGAGCTGATTTAAATTCCTGTCTTATCATTCCTATATCCCTGCCAGTTCTGGTTCTGACCTTTGCTCTGTCTCGTCCAGTTGTATTTCTTGCCTTTCTGTATGCCTGTGGTTTTTTTCTTGAGAGCCAAGCATGAAGTGCTGAGTAAAATGAATTGCTGTAAGTAGGTCTCTGCTACTGCAGTGTGAGGTGTGAGGAGAGAGAAATATTCTATGTTCTATATCCTATGATTTGGTCTCAGTCTTTCGGTGAACTGGTGTATCTGAATTGTAAACTTCACAATGGTTTCACAGGGTCTCCTCACCCCCATTAGTTGGCATAAGAAGGTTAGAGTGAGCTGGAGTTGGGTATTTCCCTTCTCCCACATGGAAGTTCAGAGAAAGCTGAAGTGGGCCCTCTCCCTTCCCATAGGTCAGTTAAACTCTAATAATACCCTGTCAGGTTAGGCTTTGATAAATTAGTTTCTCCTAGAAATGCCCAGTACTATGGTGTATTTGAAAATAAGTTTTTGGCCCCTAACAGCTTCCCAGGTGGTGCTAGTAATAAAGACCCTGCCTGTCAATGCAGGAGACACAAGAGGTGCATGTTTGATCCTGGATCAGGAACATCCCCTGGAGGAGGTCCTGGGTACTCACTCCAGTATTCTTGCCTGGAGAATCCCATAACCAGAGGAGGCTGGTGGACTACAAGTCCATAGGGTTGCAAAGAGTCAGACACGACGGAAGCAACTTAGTATGAGTATATTATATACTTAAGAGTATATTGGCAAGGGGTCTCTGGGAGCCCATTCCTCAACTGGGGATTTCCCCTGTTGTTATTCTGTTGCTCAGTCATGTCCGACTCTTTGTGAATGCATGGACTGAAGCACTCAGGCTTCCTTATCCCTCATCATCTCCTGGAGCTTGCTTAAACGCATGTCCATCCATTCCATGATGCCATTCAACCATCTCATCCTCCATTTTCTCCTTCTCCTCCCGCTTTCTATCTTTTCCAGCATCAATGTCTTTTCCATTGAGCTAGCTCTTCGCATCAGGTGGCCAAAGTATTGGAGTTTCAGCTTCAGTCCTTTCAATGAATATTCAGGACTGATTTCCTTTAGGATTGACTGGTTTGATCTCCTTGCAGGCCAAGAGACTCTCAAAAGTCTTCTCTGACACCACAGTTCAAAAGCATCAATTCTTTGGCACTCAGCCTTTATTATCCAGCTCTCACATCTATACATGACTACTGGATGGACTTTCCCTAGTCGGTCTAAATAAACCTAAAGCAAGATATTCTAAAATGTTGTGTATAGTTAGTGTTATATATTGGATTTTCCCTCATTTATGTCCCATCTCCCAAAGCAATCTGTATCAACTTTCAGAAATAGTTTTTTAGCTGTGAGTTTTTATCTTAGCATGCAGTGCTTCGTTTTCAGTAGAAATCTGCTTCACTTTTCAAAGATGGTCCCAAATAGAGAGTATTTTTTTTCTTTAGAGATCTTCCTTTGAGAAAAGAAGTCCCATTGTGAGGTAATATTGGGTCAAATTCTATATCTGCTTTAATTTCTCTTCTATGGATATAGACACTTGAGGTTCAGTTTTCTTTGGGGATCAAGTGCAATTGACTCAAAACTTTCAAGGAAAATATGTGCATCATACTGGGCAGTATGGGAGCCAGAAAAGGGTGAGGAATTATTTCATGTGTGTTAGGAGACCCCAGGTGAACCAACACAGAGGCTGGCCATCTTGAAGGGGACACAGTAAGAATCCATGATGCTTAAATAACAGTGCATCAGAGATAATTACTCTTGTCTAAGGCTGGAAGTCCACACATTTTGGTATCATTCTGAAGTAATTAAAATAGATGAATAATGGACTTTACCAAAGAGGTGAGCTTGCTGATAAGCCAGATTCATAAAATGATATGATGAGTACTTGGCCAAAATTAGTTTTCAAAGCCCTACAATTAGAACAGCTTAACTTAGATATTCTGTTGTATGCTTCACACTAAACAAGTGATAGTTTAAGTGATGGATAGTGGGTTTTAAACATGGATAGTGGGTTAATTTGACCTATTTGAGTTGTTAAAATATTCATAAATCTCTCCATTTTAATGAGGATCTAGGGATGTAACTTGACTGGTATTCCATTACTGATGGTGTTTTGACAAACGCTTTGTCAAAACTGATTATTTAAAAACTGTATTTCATTATTTTTTCTATATCATATTCACTAATTTGTAAGCAAATAAAAATACAGTCTGAAATGGCTTAGGCTTCTGTTGGAAGCTTAGGCTTCTTCTGTAAGAGCTATCACGAAGCGACCGTCACCATTTGATGAAAGCAAGCACAGTGCCCATGGAGCTTCCACAGGGAATCGAGGGCAGACATAAAACATGCAACTGCAAAGACTTTGGCCCACCAGGATTACACTATAAAGGGAATTTGATTCTACATTTAACATTGTTCAATGTCATAAGGCAATGACATTTCATAGTGCCCTTGTTTACACAGGTGATTCACTGGGAAGTTCACGTGTAGGGAAATGTGAGGGATTATACTTGGGCTTAAATATTTAGTGTGTGTTTGTATCATCTGGGGATCTTGTTATAATGTAGGTTCAGTTAAACTGGAGCGGGGCTTCAAATTCTGCATTTCTGAAACGCTTCCAAGTGAGGCGGGTGCGGCTGACTCACACACAGCACTGAGGCTTCCAGGCTCAGATGACCTCCACAGTGTCCTCTACCGTGACTTTCGGTTGGTCATTTCAAATAATCCATTGCTCTTTTCCTTTTTCTCTCGGATGAGTCGAAAACACTGCTTAGGGATTTATCCATGTTAATAGGCTCTGTATCCATTACATCTTGAATTATGTTAAGATGGAACTGAGAAAATAAAATAATTCTGTTACTCTGAATTAGAATAACATAATAAGATGACGGAAGCTCAAGTTCTGCTGGTAAATTTCTCAAATTCTTTTCCTTGTTTGTTCTGAAATATTGCTGTTAAATTGCCATCCAATCACTGCCTGTCTGGGTCCCCTAAAATGTCGTGGATCTTTGTACCTCCCAAAGCAACTACTCTTGGAATTTTCTAATTGTTGAAAATATCCTTACCTTCTTAGCTTAAGTAAATGATCTTATGGGTGAAATCCTCAAGGACACCGTCTGTCTTTTGGGGCTGCTCAGTGAAAAAAGTGAAACCACTATTGTTCACAGCAGCCCTTTGTCATAACAGCTCTTTCAGTATTTGAAGACAAGGTGGCATGTTTTTGAATCTTGTCTCCAGCCTAAAGCTCATATTTCCAGTAAGATTACAGCAACACCCAAGACTGTGTCACTGACTTTATTGTTGTTTGTACTTTCGTTGGTACTCTTGTTCTCTCCATATTTCGGTGTTGAGAATCAGACATACGTATTGTCTTCATAATTGCACAATGATACTGTCCAGGAATGATGTGTAATTGGTGAAAGTATGGTTGAAATTATAATGGTAATTTTCTCTACTTTTAATTTATTTATTCAAGTATCTAGCACATCTCCCATGCCCTCCAGGTACTCTGATAAGCACTGGGGAAGCTCACGTTGTTTTATGTTGGGGAATAATACTATGATCTGAAATTCTTTAATAAAGGTATGTTATGATGCCATGGAATCACAGTGAAATAGAAACAAATGGCAACCTTAGATTTGAGAAAAACCTACTGGAGGAAAGAATAAAAGGAGCAGTGAGTTTTAGTGAGCACTTAATATATAGGAGGCATTTTGCATATTTTATTTAATCCACTCTTTCAAAAATAGCTCTCTGAGCTAATATTCTTTATTACTTTTTAACATACATTAATAATACAAAGCTATATACATATATATATAGAAGCAGCAAGTGAAAAGTGAAAGTGAAGTTGCTCATTCCTGTCCGACTGCAGTCCACCAGGCTCCTTTATCCATCGAATTTTACAGGCAAGGGTACTGGAGTGAGTTGACAGTTCCTTCTCCAGGGGATCTTCCCGTCACAGGGATCGAACCCAGATCTCCCTCACTGCAGTTTACTATCTGAGCCACCAGGGAAACCAGAGACAGTAGAGCAGAGTCAGCATTTAATTCGAAATCCCTTTGGCTCCAGCCTTGTGCTGATCCCCTCCACTATACTATCTGCCACAGACAGTGACATTTGAACTGAAATTCCTTCTTTTTTTCATAATACTTTTTGCTCCCCGCGGTGGTATATGTTTAAATGTTGCAGTGGCTGAATGCGTGTGTGTGTGCTAAGTTGCTCAGTCATGTCTGACTCTTTGAGAACTATGGACTATAGCCCACGAGGCTTCCCTGTCCATGGTATTCTCCAGGCAAGAATACTGGAGTGGATTGTTAATCCCTTCTCCAGAGGATCTTCCCAACCCAGGGATCAACTGGTCTCCTGTGTCACAGGCAGATTCTTTACCATTTGAGCTACAGGGAATGGCTAAAGTGTTTATTAAAAAGAAAAACCGGATTTGGCCTAAGAAGGTCACCAAATATTAAGAAGACTAAAAGCAGATAAATCTTATATCATTTCTGGTTCTCAATGTCTTAATTTGTAAAATGAGGGTAATAGACTCAATGCCATCTAAATGACTGCCTTCTCTAAAGTTCTATGATTCTATATAATATATCCAAGTTTCTATGAATGCCATCTTTTTAAAATTTAGTTTTATTGGAATATAGTTGATTTACCATGTTGCATTAATTTCTGTTGTACAGCAAAGTGAATCAGCTATACATATACATATATATGTATGTATATATACTTTTTCAGTGTTTTCCCCATAGAGGCCATAGCAGAGTATTAAGCAGAGTTCCCTATGCTATGCAGTAGATCTTTATTAGTTAACTATTTTATATATGGTAGTGTGTATTTTTCAACATCAGTCTCAAAATTTATCCCTCCCCCCTTTCCCCATTGATANAGTGTTTTCCCCATAGAGGCCATAGCAGAGTATTAAGCAGAGTTCCCTATGCTATGCAGTAGATCTTTATTAGTTAACTATTTTATATATGGTAGTGTGTATTTTTCAACATCAGTCTCAAAATTTATCCCTCCCCCCTTTCCCCATTGATAACCTGAATGCTATCTTTTCAGATACTGACTGGAAGAAAGAGCTTCCTAGCAATGATATGCTCCAAGTTTCTAGTTTTTCCTCCCACGGATGTGATCTCCTTGCATAATCCTTCAGGATATTACCTGGAAGGTTTTTCAATTCAGTAATTTATCATGATAATACAAATCTGTTAAAAAAGATTGATGGTTAAAAAAAATGGAATGACATTTTAACCCTTTATAAACAGTTCACTGAAGACCTTGATGGAAAACTGTGAGGGAGAAAGCATCACACGTGGTTTGCACAGAAATGAAGAGCACGTGGCACACTGTAAATTCTCAGGAAAGAAAGAAAGTGAAAGAANGGAGAGGGTGGGATGATTTGGGAGAATGGCATTGAAACATGTATACTATCATGTAAGAAATGAAATGCCAGTTTATGTTTGATACAGGATACAGGATGCTTGGGGCTGGTGCACAGGGATGATCCAGAGAGATGATATGGGGAGGGAGGTGGCAGGGGGTTTCAGGATTGGGAGCACATGTACACATGTGGCTGATTCATGTCAATTTATGGCAAAACCAATACAGGACTGTAAAGCAGAATAAAAACAAGCAAACAAACAAACATGCAGTTACTTTGCTGCTGCTAAGTTGCTTCAGTCGTGTCCAGCTCTGTGCCACCACATAGACGGCAGCCTGCCAGGCTCCCCCGTCCCTGGGATTCTCCAGGCAAGAACACTGGAGTGGGTTGCCATTTCCTTCTCCAATGCATGAAAGTGAAAAGTGAAAGTGAAGTCGCTCAGTCGTGTCCGACTCCTAGTGACCCCATGGACTGCAGCCCACCAGGCTCCTCTGTCCATAGGAGTTTCCAAGCAAGAGTACTGGACTGGGGTGCCATCGCCTTCTCCGACAGTTACTTTAAGTCATAATTATAATCTCTTCTTAACAAACTAGAAAGAGAGATGGTTTAGAGAAATACTTCTATTCCAGTTCTCCCTGGATCAATTTCTTTCGTCATTCTGCTCATTGATGTCTTTTCACCATAAGCTGAATTAAGATTCACATCACTCATCATGGAAATGTTCACTCACCTTCTAGGATTATTGATTTTTACTCTCTCTGTATGCTTTTAGCTTCCAGTCTAGCTTCCCTGGTGGCTCAGACGGTAAAGAGTCTGCCTGCAACGTGGGAGCGCCAGGTTCGATTCCTGGGTCAAGAAGATCCCTTGCAGAAGGAAACAGCAACTGACTCCCGTATTCTTGCCTGGAAAATCCCACAGGTGGAGGAGCCTGGCAGGCTACAGTCCATGGGGTTGCAAAGAGTCTGACAGGACGAGTGACTTCACTTTCACTACACATACTCCTGACAGCTCTTTATTCTACTCCCTTAGCTACGAAAGTGAAGGTTGCTCAATTGTGTTCCCCTGGACTGTAGAGTCCATGGGATTCTCCAGGCCTGAACACTGAACTGGGTGGCCTTTTCCTTCTCAAGGGGATTTTCCCAACTCAGGGATTGAACCCAGGTCTCCCACATTGCAGGTGGATTCTTTACCAGCTGAGCCACAAAGGACTAAGGTTGTTATAAATGGCTTACTCTATTGTTACATAAGATTTTTGAAAATAAGAATGTTTTCTTTTTCTTTTCAAAATATCACATGGCCATAGCTCTCCTCAAACAACATTTTATTCTTTTCTCCATTTCCTTTACTCCCTTTCCTTTGCGCCTTCCTGCTCCTCTCCCTTCCCTTTCTATACTTTTCTTTCTCATGAGATCTTGTATGAGAGATTTTGGACACTGCCCTTGATTTTAGAGGAAATGTATTACATCTAAGTTGAAGCCTCCTCAAATAGATGAAAACATTAACTCTATTTCCTTCTTTAATGTTTAACTATCTAGCATTTTCTTATAGAGGAGT
>SJYW01007542.1:51185-66887 GCA_006410735.1 Raphicerus campestris
AGTCAAGGCTATGGTTTTTCCAGTGGTCATGTATGGATATGTGAGTTGGACTGTGAAGAAAGCTGAGCACCAAAGAATTAATGCTTTTGAACTGTGGTGTTGGAGAAGCCTTTTGAAAGTCCCTTTGCCTACAAGGAGATCCAACCAGTCCATTCTGAAGGAGATCAACCCTGCGAATTTTTTGGAAGGAATGATGCTAAAGCTGAAACTCCAGTACTTTGGCCACCTCATGCGAAGAGTTGGCTCATTGGAAAAGACTCTGATGCTGGGAGGGACTGGCGACAGGAGGAGAAGGGGATGACAGAGGGTGAGATGGTTGGATGACATCACTCTATGGACGTGAGTTTGAGTGAACTCCAGGAGATGGGGATGGAGAGGGAGGCCTGGCGTGCTGCAATTCATGGGGTCACAAAGAGCTGGACACGACTGAGCGACTGAACTGAATTGACTGATACTAAGGAGAGAAAAGATTTGATAAAATGGTATTGGACCCATTGAATGTCTGCATGNCACTCGATGGACGTGAGTTTGAGTGAGCTCCAGGAGATGGGGATGGAGAGGGAGGCCTGGCGTGCTGCAATTCATGGGGTCACAAAGAGTCGGACACGACTGAGCGACAGAACTGAATTGACTGATACTAAGGAGAGAAAAGATTTGATAAAATGGTATTGGACCCATTGAATGTCTGCATGGGAAAAAAAGTGATCATTTACCCTTACCTCACAACACATACTAAGGTCATCTCATAATGATTTGGAGATCAAGATGTGAAAGGCAAGGAATTAAAACATTTAGAATATAATATGGGAGAGGATCTCTGTGATATGTGGTTGCAAATTAAAAAAAGCTACAAAAATACTAAACATAAAGGAAAATATTGATTCACTAAACCACATTAAAGTTGAGACCATAGGCTTGCCTTTAAGAGCATAAACATGTAAGACACACCAAGGGAAAATGTATTAACAGTGAATATAGCTTGTATACCTGAAATACATGAATAATAATTATATATATTTAACAAATAAGGGAATCTAGTGAAAAAATGTGGGCAAACACTGGAATAACCACTGGTTATGTATATGTCCTGTAAATATTGCAAAGTTGCTCAATATACTAGAAATCGGCAAAATGACTGGTAAAGCTCCAATGCAGCATTAGGTTTGCCTTTGTCAGTGAAACATCTTTCAATTTCTCATGGAAAAACCTGTATAAATATAATAGAAATTCTTCACACATTTTGATTCGCAGAGATTTTTTTTTTGTCCGTATTGGAAAAAGACACTAACTAAAATGATCACAATGTCAAATAAGGTATCCTGTGGAAAATTCTCTGTTATAACCAACTTTAGATAAACAGTTCCAGAAACGGTGTCATCGTTACACTGAAGCCTACTCTGTAAATAGCTAAAGAAGGAGGGAAGAAAAGGAGCCAAACACAGAAAACAAATATTTGGATCCCAGAGGATTTTTAAAAGCATTTAGAGGCAGTAAGAACATTTTAATTTACTCCCCTCTTAATAAAATTCCCAAGGTATGGCATACTTTAGGGACACAAATTCTCCCAGAACAAAAAATGATGTAACTACTTCTGAAAACCTTAATTCATGTGGAAATTTTTTTTTCAGAGTGAAATCTTCCTACTTCCTTGGGGAAAAACTAAGAATACAACCAAGTGACTGCTAGACAGTGGGACTTCCTCTCTGTGCACAGGCACAGGTCTGGGTGGGAAGATGAGATGCATGCTGAAAAGAGAGCACAGTTTGTACTCCAATGTTAATTCTCTACAGAAGAAAGAAACTCACTGAAATGTAAGTTTAACTCACTTTTTAAACCTACTTCTACTTCTCTATTTATCTTCGAATGTTCAAGATGAGTTAAATGGATTTATGGGAAAATAAGACTGACCAACATTTAAAATATTTTATAGGTTTTCTAATGTCGAACAAACTCTTAGTTAAACCCTAATTTTCTCTCTAAAACATTTAAGCCATATTGCTCTTTAGAACTGTCTGATTTGCTGGCGTTTTATTCTAGCTTTTTTATGCCAACGTTCCTAAACTGAAAACCTGCAATTTCTTTTCATATGGATATTGTTATGCTTTTAAGTAATTTAAAGCTTTGTGAACTATCAATTTCTTTTTTTTTTTTTTTTTTTTTTTTTTCCTTAGTATTTATTTATCTAGCTGTGTTGGGCCTTGGTTGTGGCATGTGGCATCTAGTTCCCCAACCAGGGATCAGACCCAGCCCCCCCTGCTTTGGGAGTGTGGAGTCTNTTTTTTTTTTTTTTTCTCACTCTAGTGACTGAACTAACCAATGGCTGGTGAAAACTATACCAGGATCACGGAGTTTATTTTCACAGGCTTACAGTACCATCCGCGTGCACAAGGCTTCCTCTTCTTGCTCCTCCTTCTCTTCTACCTTGTTACTATGACTGGAAACCTGGGCATGATTATCCTCATCCGGATGGACTCCCACCTGCACACACCGATGTACTTTTTTCTCAGTCACCTGTCCTTTGTGGATGTTTGCTTTTCATCCGTGGTTGGCCCTAAGATGCTCAGAGACTTCTTCGCTGAAAAGAAAGTAATTTCTTTCCTGGGCTGCGCCTTGCAGCAGTGGTTCTTTGGGTTCTTTGTGGCCATCGAGTGCCTTCTCCTGGCATCCATGGCTTATGATCGCTACGTGGCCATCTGTGACCCATTGCTGTATTCAGCTGTCATGTCCCACAGACTCTGCATACAGCTGGTGGTCGGACCCTACGCTGTTGGATTTCTGAACACCATGACCCACACAACAGCTGCTTTCCGACTTCCCTTTTGTGGTTCCAACATTATCAATCACTTCTTCTGTGACATGTCCCCGCTTCTCTCTCTGGTATGTGCTGACACGCGGATCAATAAGTTGCTAGTTTTCATCGTGGCTGGAGCTGTACTTGTCGTCAGCAGCCTGACTATATTAGTCTCCTATTTTTACATCCTCATCTCTATCCTGAGCATCCGCTCTGCTCATGGGAGGCACAGGGCCTTTTCCACCTGCTCCTCCCATCTCACAGCTGTCTCCATCTTGTATGGGACTCTCTTCTTTATCTACGTGAGGCCAGGCGCAGGTTTTTCTCTGGATCTCAATAAAGTGGTAGCAGTGTTCTACACAGCAGTGATTCCCATGTTGAATCCTCTCATCTACAGCTTGAGAAATAAAGAAGTGAAAGCTGCTATGTGCAGGATCATCACCAGGAGAAAGTTTTGCCTCAGAAGTTAAATTTCCATCTAAAACAGAAAACAGATTAAAAAGTAAAGCTTCCAGACACGGCTAGACTACCTGACCATCATCCAAAGATGGTAAAAAATTTGCAGAATTTGGGGGTGTTATCTTTCCATTCTTCTACATGATTTTTATTTTAGTACCTTTTTTTAAAAGCTCCATTTTATCATGTCCCTATTAGTGATAAAAATCCCCAATCACCCAGACTCAGAGTGATTCTTTCTCCTCAAACATTGTCATTACTGAGAATATGATCGAACCTAATAAATGTTGAAGAAACCTAGTTACTAATACTCTCACACTAGTTGGACCAATAGAAATGTCCAGATGAGGTGAGATTCTTTGGAACAGCAAACATTACCCCATCCTTACATGCAGAGTAAAAAATATCAAACAGAACATTTACTTCTCTTACATATGACTCTAAAAAGTAAATAATGCTCCATACAGAAATGGCAATCCACTCCAGTATTCTTGCCTGGAGAATCCCACGGACGGAGAAGCCTAGTAGGTTACAGTCCACGGGGTCGCAAAGCGTCGGACACGACTGAGCGACTTCACCTTCACCGTCACGCTTATTTTCTTAATTCTTACCTTCCAAAAATACAATATCATGATCACTGAAAATAACAAGAAAATGCAGCTAAGCAAGCGAAGAAAAATGTTAACCAAAAACCAAAAACATAACAAAACAACAAAAACTCTTTAGTTTTCCAACTGTTACGTTAGTATTAATATTCAATTTTCCCTAGTTCTTTCAAATAAAGATAGAGACAGCTTACTACAGAAAGCAGAAATAAATTGCAAAGAAGTGAATGAAAAAAATGAGAAAATGTCTAAAAAATCAGAAACAATGTGCTGAGAAGTTATTGGTAATTAAAATGCAGAAAATTTATTTCTTATTGTCTTGTTGGTATTTTTATGTTATTCTTTTCAAATTAAAAAATACAATAGAATGGAGATAAAAAGTATTTCAACACCTTTCTGCTCCCCTCAACTTCAGAAGAATCCAAAGAGGAATTACCTGAATTGCAATCATTTTCATAAAAGTTAAGTGATTTTTGAAAAGTATCCATTTGGTATAAACTAAATTCTAACAACATCTATTTTTAGCCCTTACAGCTATTGGTGATCTAAAAATGTAAAATTTACCTCTAGGCTATACAGAGATCCACATATGAGTAGGGGAAACGAAACAAAACAAAAACCAGACATGCTTGAGTAGCGAGGGAGGAAAGAACTAGGGTGTAGAATCTAGCTCAAACCCCTGCCCAGATAAATATCCTGATGGGGTTGTTGGATAAGCAAGTGATTTCTCAGGTAGTATTGATGAAAGGATAGTGTCACAATCCTTCTTCCTCCCACCAGAAGTTGTTGTACCTGCTTTGAACATTGCAACTATACTAAGAACAGCACATTACAGGGACTGGACTGGGTATGGAGTGACTTGGGTTCAAGGGAAGTGAGCAGACTATGGAATCAACTGGATACCAAGACGTGGAGCCAGTGTGCAGGCTAGGAATAATAGCCTGCATTAAATGAAGCTGTTGTCTCTGCAGGAATGAGGCATGTGCTAAATAGTCAGAGAGACAGAAATAGTGCTAGTGGGATGCTATTAAAAGGATCAGGGTGTTAGCTCAGAAATTTCCTCTATTTAATTTCTATTATTTATTTATTGTAGAAACAATTAATTAGATGGAAGGTGGGATGAACCATTTCAGATGTGTATGTGTTTGCTGCTAATAGTGAAATGAGGTGACTTTTCTTTCTCTTGATGAAAAGAAAATTATCACTGTTCTGATCTGTGCCTTAGAGCAGAGGTTCTTGGGGTTCTCGCAGATGGTAAGTGGTTCCTCTAAACATCTATGGCATCTAAATATCTTCTGGAAACCAGAGCTCTATTTATTTGCTGAGCCACACAGATGATGTGTTATGGTGGTGGAGAGGGTTTCTGCTCTTGGGTTTGTGAACACCATTATAGCTCATGACAACTGCTAATTTCCAATTATTCTCCAGGTCATTTCTAAGACATTGCCCCACTATTTGCCATCAAATGCTCTGACACTCCATCCAACGTATTTTCATTCAAAAATATTTTTATTATGGAATGTTTAAATTTATAGAATAGCATAATGAGATCCTCTGTTCCCAACATCCAGGTTGTTACTGTTTGTGTCTGGAGTTACAGGTATGGTCTAGCCACCTGTGTGGGAAAGAAAGTCAAAAGAGGGCTTCCCTGGTGGCTCAGATGGTAAAGAATTTGCCTGCAATGCAGGAACCCCTGGTTCCAACCCTGAGTCCTAAAGATAGCTTGGGGAAGGGAATAGCAACCGACTCCAGTGTTTTTGCCTGGAGAATCCCATGGACAGAGAAGCCTGGTGGGCTACAGTCTATGTACTCTCTGTTTACCTCCTTATGGCCACTGTGAGAGTTCACTCAGCTGCTGGAGGGCACAGACTTTCACCCTTGCTTTTACCCTGCGTGATCTCTACATTGGATGAGAATTGCTTCTTTATCTATGACTTAGTCTTCCAAGTTTTCCTGACTTTCTCTAAAGGAGCGAAGCCTTTAACACTAAGGTCTCATCAACAAAAAGAATATTTAGAAAAAAGAAGATTTTTTTCCCCCTAAGACCTAAATTCATATCCAATACAGGATATGGGGGAAAAAAGAGCTTCTATGAAAAGCAAATGAACTGGGAATGTTCTTATGATTCTATACCATTTAGCAAGGCTTCTGAATGAATGGGAAAAGGAGAGGCTGCTTGATCAGAATTTTTGTTCCTGCCATTTGGATGCCATGATTGCTTCTCACCCCATGCATCAAATCCTGCTGCCAAGAGATTCCTCTTAATCTTGACTTTGAACCACAAGCAAGAGTGCCACATTGCTTCAATCTTGTCTGATTATTTGTGACCCNCATTTGGATGCCATGATTGCTTCTCACCCCATGCATCAAATCCTGCTGCCAAGAGATTCCTCTTAATCTTGACTTTGAACCACAAGCAAGAGTGCCACATTGCTTCAATCTTGTCTGATTATTTGTGACCTTATGGACTGTAGACCACCAGGCTTCTGTCCATGTGATTCTTCAGACATGAATACTGGAGTGGGTTGCCATGCTCTGCTCCAGGGGATCTTCCACACCCAGGGAAAGAACCCATATCTTTTATGTCTCCTGCATTGGCAGGTGGGTTCTTTACCAAAAGCACCATCTGGGAAGCCCTTTGAACCACACACAATTCCTTAAAATACCTTTATTAGATCTCTGCACCAAAGAAAATTTCTAGAGCATTCCCTTGTTTTTTCCTGTCCCAATCTCTGAGTTTTTTGACAATTGAATTTCTAATACTAATTTTGATGTTATAACATACTGTCACAAAATTGATTGAATTAAACTATGGTTTTGGACTAGAAGAAATATATGGCAACATTTAAAAAGTCACCCAGAGACCAAAAATTATGTCCAAGGTAAGAGAAACCCAAGTAAGACAGTAGATGTTGTGAGAGGGCATCAGAGGGCAGACAGACTGAAACCACAATCACAGACAACTAGCCAATCTNATTACTTTGCTGACTAAGGTCCATCTAGTCAAGGCTATGGTTTTTCCTGTGTTCATGTATGGATGTGAGAGTCAGACTGTGAAAAAGGCTGAACTCTGAAGAATTGATGCCTTTGAACTGTGGTGTTGGAGAAAACTCTTGAGAGTCCCTTGGACATCAAGGAGATCCAGCCAGTCCATTCTGAAGCAGATCAGCCATGGGATTTCTTTGGAAAGAATGATGCTAAAGCTGAAACTCAGTTACTTTGGCCACCTCATGCAAAGAGTTGACTCATTGGAAAACATTGCATACCTTGCTCCACATCATCCTAGGTGCAAACAGGAGAAAAGAAACGTGCTCTCTCAAAAGGAGGAAACGTAGATTAAAATATGAGGTGACGCACACTGTGTCATGCTCATCTACTCTTTCAAGGCAGCATACAGTGATTTCCTAGGTATCAAAAAATGAAAAACAGTTCAGCGTAAACGTGTCTTAAAAGTAATAGTGTATATATATCAGTTGGAATTTCCATGATTTAAAATGGCATATGATGATATACTGATATCTTTTCATAGGTCTTTATTGGAGTACAGTTGTTTTACAGTGTTGTATTAGTTTCTCATGTAAAGCAAAGTGAAACAGTTATACATATACATATATTCACTTATTAAAACAATTTTTCCCCCATATGGGTCGCTATAGGGTATTGAGTAGAATTCCCTTTGCTATACATTAGGTTCTTACTAGTTATCTTTTTTATACATAGTAGTGTATATATGGCAATCCCAGTCTCTCAATTTATCCCTCTCCCCACCCTTTCCCTTTTGATATCCACATTTGTTTTCTATATCTATGACTGTATTTCTGTTTTGTAAACTGGTTCATTTGCACTATTTTTAAATATATATCATATAAGCAGTATCAGATGATATTTGTCTTCACTCTTTATGACAGTCTCTGGGTCCATCCATGTCACTGCAAATAGAATTATTTTATTTTTAATGGCAGAGTAATATTCCATTGTGGACTTCCCAGGTGGCTCTGTGGTAAAGAATCTGACTGCCAGCCAGGGGATACAGGTTTGATTTCTAGGTTGGGAAGATCCCTTGGAGAAGGAAATGGCAACACACTCCAGTATTCTTGCCTGGGAAATCCCATGGACAGAGGGGCCTGGTGGGCTATAGTCCCATGGGTTTGCAAAAGAGCACACAACTTAGCAACTAAAATAACCATAACAATACCCCATTGCATTTGTGTGCTGGGCTTTCTTTATCCATTCCTCCACTGATGGACATTTAGGCTGCTTTCATGTCCTAGCTATTGTCAACAGTGCAGCAGTGACTTGGGAATCATGGTTTTCTTCAGGGATATGCTCAGAAGTGGGATTTCTGGGTTATATGGTAGTTCTATTTTTAGGTTTTTTTTAAGGAAACTCTTTACTGTTCTCCATGGTGGTCATACCAATTTATATTCTCATCAATGGTGTAGGAGGGTTTCCTTTTTTCCATACTCTCTCTCGCTCCAGCATTTATTGTTTGTAGAATTTTTGATGATGACTATTCTGATTGGTGAGAGGAGATACCTTCTTGCAGTATTGATTCGAATTTCTCTGATAATTAGCTATACTGGGCATCATTTCTTTGCCTCTTGGTCATTTATAAGTCTTCTTTGGAGAAATGTCTGGGTAGATTTTCCTCACTTGCTCCTTGAAATAAAAGTTATGAACAACCTAGACAGCATATTAAAAAGCAGACACATTACTTTGACAACAAAGTAATGTCTAGTCAAAGCTAAGTTTTTTTCCAGTAGTCACCTATGGATGTGAGAGTTGGACTGTAAAGAAAGCTGAGCGCCGAAGAACTTATGCTTTTGAACTGTGGCATTGGAGAAGACTCTTGAGAGTCTTTTGGACTGCAACAAGGTCCAACCATCCAGAGGGATGAGATGGGGAGGGAGGTGGGAGGATGGTTCATGATGGGGAACACATGTACACCCATGGCTGATCATGTCAATGTATGGCAAAAACCACTAAAATATTGTAGCCTCCAATTAAAAATAAATAAATTTAGATTTCAATAAATAAATAAATTATATATATATATATATATAAATTTTTCTTTAAAAAGAAAAAAAACGTGCTAGAAAAAAAAAATAAATGAAGGAAATCAGTCCTGAATATTCATTGGAAGGACTGATGCTGAAGGTGAAACTCCAATATTTTGTCCACCTGATGTGAAGAGATGGTTGGATGGCATCACCAACTCAATGGGCATGAGCTTGAGTAAACTCTGGCTGTTGACAATGGACAGGGAGGCCTGGCATGCTGCAGTCCATGGGGTCGCCAAGATTTGAACAATAGTGAGTGATTGAACTGAACTAAACTGAAAATTTAAACATAAATGGAGATGTAGATAGAAATAGATAAGTAGAGGGGCACAAAGAAAGATTTTAAATAGCTCTATATCTAAGAGAGATTCAGAATGAAAATGTCAATGAAAGTGAAAATTGCTCAGTTCAGTTCAGTTCAATTGCTCAGTCATATCCGACTCTTTGCGACCCCATGAATCACAGCACGCCAGGCCTCCCTGTCCATCACCAACTCCTGGAGTTCACTCAGACTCATGTCCATCCAGTCAGTAATGCCATCCAGCCATCCCATCCTCTGTCATCCCCTTCTCCTCCTGCCCCCAATCTGCAACCTCAGGGACTATATAGTCCATAGAATTCTCCAGACCAAAATACTGGACTGGATAACCTTTCCCTTCTCCAGGGGATCTTCCCAACCCAGGGACTGAACCCAGGCCTCCCAAATTTCAGGCAGATTCTTTACTAGCTGAGCCACAAGGGAAGCCCAAGAATACTGAAGTGGGTCTCTTATCCCTTCTCCAGTGGATCTTCTGGAATCAAACTGGGGTCTCCTGCATTGCAGGCAGATTCTTTACCAACTGAGCTATTGGGGAAGGCCTGGAAAATCTCTCTACAGTGAACGAATGACTGATATCAGTTAAGATCCCACCAAATTTTTTATTTCTTTGCGTGTTTAACTTTATGCATACATTAATTAAAACTTAGAGAACATTTTATTATAGTCCTCACATTCCCTAACTTAAGTAGTCTTTATACATGTAAAGTGTGATGTTTACCAGCATAAAGAAGCCCTACTGTTGATAAGAAATTATACTACTTTGATAGGTTATAACAAAATATCATGGGCTGGGTGACATAAACAACAGCAATTTATTTTATCATATTTCTGTATGATAAAAGGCCAAGGTTAAAACGCCATCAGGGTTGCTGTCTTCTGCTTGTAGATGGCCACCTTCACAACAGAGGAGCAAATGGTTGGATGGCATCACTGATTCAGTGGACATGAGTTTGAGCAGCAGAATCTCGGAAATGGTAAAGGACAGGGAAAGCTGATGTGTTGCAGTCGGTTGGGTCACAGACAGTCGGACACGACTGAGCGACTGAGAAACAACAACCGTCTTCCTTTACCCACACATCTTCTTTTCCTCTGTGTACAAGCATCCCTGGTATCTCTTCATGTGTCCAAATCTCAGTTTTCTCTTTTAATAAAGATACTTAGAAAAAGCAAGAGAGTTCCAGAAAAACATCTACTTCTGCTTTATTGACTATGCCAAAGCTTTGACTGTGTGAATCACAACAAACTGTGGAAAAACCTTAAAGACTTTGGAACCTCAGACCACCTGACCTGCCTCCTGAGAAATCTGTATACAGGTAAAGAAGCAACAGTTAGAACTTGGCATGGCAAAACAGACTGTTTCCAAATCACAAAAGGGGTACATCAAGGCCATATATTGTCACCCTGCTTACTTAACTTCTGTGCAGCATACATTATGAGAAATGCCTGACTGGATGAAGCACAACTGAAATCAAGGCTGCCGGGAGAAATATCAATAACCTCACATATGCAGACGATACCACCCTTATGGAAGAAAGTGAAAATGAACTCA
Source organism: Raphicerus campestris (assembly GCA_006410735.1). Classification (NCBI taxonomy): domain Eukaryota; kingdom Metazoa; phylum Chordata; class Mammalia; order Artiodactyla; family Bovidae; genus Raphicerus; species Raphicerus campestris. The sequence continues at coordinate 61,966 of SJYW01007542.1, forward strand.
AGAGCCTCTTGATGAAAGTGAAAGAGGAGAGTGAAAAGAGTTGGCTTAAAACTCACCATTCTAAAACAAAGATCATGGCATCTGGTCCCATCACTTCATGGCAAATAGATAGGGGAACAGTGGAAACAGTGACAGACTATCTTTTTGGCCTCCGAAATCACTGCAGATGGTGACTGTAGCCATGAAATTAAAAGACGCTTATTCCTTGGAAGGAAAGTTGTGCCCAACCTAGACAGCATATTCAGAGAAGGTGATGGCACCCCACTCCAGTACTGTTGCCAGGAAAATCTCATGGAAGGAGGAGCCTGGTAGGCTGCAGTCCATGGGGTCGCAAAGAGTCAGACATGACTGAGCTACTTCACTTTCACTTTTCACTTTTATGCATTGGAGAAGGAAATGGCAACCCACTCCATTGTTCTTGCCTGGAGAGTCCCAGGGATAGGGGAGCCTGGTGGTCTACCATCTCTGGGGTTGCACAGAGTCAGACACGACTGAAGCGACTTAGCAGCAGCACCAGACAGCATATTAAAAAGCAGAGACATGACTTTGTCAACAAAGGTCCATAGAGTCAAAGCTATGGTTTTTCCAGTAGTCATGTATGGGTATGAGAATTGGACTATAAAGAAAACTGAGCAGGGAAAAATTGATGCTTTTGAACTGTGGTGTTGGAAAAGACTCCAAAGAGTCCCTTGGATAGCTAGGATATCCAACCAGTCCATCCTAAAGGAGATCAGTTCTGAATATTCATTGGAAGAACTGGTGCTGATGCTGAAACTCCAATACTTTGGCCACTAACTCATTTGAAAAGACTGCTGGGAAAAGATTAAAGGCAGGAGGAGAAGGTAACAAAAGAGGATGAGATGATTGGATGGATTTACCGACTCAGTGAACATTTGTCTGAGAAGACTCCAGGAGTTGGTGATGCACAGGAAGGCGTGGGTGTTTCAGTCCTTGGGGTAGCAAAGATTTGGACATGACTGAGCCACTGAACTGACTGACTGACTGACAAATCATATTGGATTAAGGCTGATCCTAGTCACCTCTTTTTAACTTCATCATGTCTCTTAAGGCCCTACCTACTTCCTTGGTGGCTCAGTAGTAAAGAACCTGCCTGAAATACAGGAGATGTGGGTTCATGCCTTAGGTTGGGAAGATCCCTGGGGAGGGAAATGGCAACCCACTCCAGTATTCTTGCCCCGCAAATCCCATGGACAGAGAAGCCTGGCAAGCTACAGTTCATGGGGTGGCAAAGAGCCAGATGTGACTATCACCACCATCTACAAATATAGTCATATTCTGAGTTAGTAAGCCAGGGGAGGTTAGGGCTCCAACAAAAGAGTTTTGAAGGGATACAATTCAAGCCATAACAACAAAGATGGGTTGGAATTGTCTGATAAATGAGAAAAGGAAGTGTGGCCTTGACAGAGAGAAGAGCATATGGCAAAGAAGAAAATTATGGATTGCATGATTCATTTTGGAGAAGTCTAATTAATACAACTTGGAGGGCTTCAATTATCAGACATATGTAATAGTAAGATTGTGACTTAGATCCATTTAAAGAGCCAGTTTTTAATGAAGTACTCGTCATATTGTTATATCCTAATTAACACATTATCCCCATACTTCAAATGAATTCTAATTATGTCTTTGGAAACTATGGTACATATTTCTGGGCTTCTGTGTGGAAGGAATCACAAAGGGCTCCTGAAGAAATAAATGCATCATTTTAGAGGAGAAAGAAGAGTGTCACTCCCGGGAGTGTCCTTCTGGTCAAAGGTAAGCTTCTCAGATCAGATGCAGTTAAATGATTTGGCTTCTCTTTGACCTCAGTTGGGCTTCCCTGGTAACACAGACAGTAGGGAATCTGCCTGCAGTTCAGAAGACCGGAGTTTATCCCTGGGTTGGGAAGATCCCCTAGAAAAGAAAATGGCTATCCATTCCAGTGGTCTTGCCTGGATATTACCATGGACAGAAGAGCTACAGTCCATGGGTCACAAAGAGCCAGACGCAACTGAGAGACGTACACTTTCACTCGACCTCAGTTGAAATCACAAGAGAAGTGCAAAGTTTGTCTTTTGCCAAGTGCACACACATGTGCACACACACGTGCACACACACACAGATACACACACACACACACACACACACTTCTAAACAGAGGTCCATTAATGATACACATAACTCTTATCTAGAATTCAAATTTGGTGTGACTAACTGTCTAACTGATGACTCATCACATATTCTTTTACACAGTGGAGAAAACAAGAGGACATACAAGGTGACATGCTTTTTGACTCCAGGGATTCTGATACTCTGTGTTGACTCAACTATAGGTGTAATGTTTTAACTTCTTGCTGCTCATTTTTTAAGTGCAAACTTCAGAGGGAAGTTTGAAGAGGAAATAGGAGGAAAAAGAAAGTAGATTGATTCCAAATTTGTAGTGTGGGAAGCTAGAATAATAGAATTTGTTATCTGATATAACAAATGAACAGAGAGATCACTTTGGAGGACTGAAGGTTAGGAATTCAATTGCAAACTTCTGAAGTTTGAATTATTTGTTACTCATCTCTTAGGAGTATAGAATGTTAGCATTAGGTATCTTTTGTTGTGTGGGTGTATTTGTGGGTGTGTGAGTCGCTCAGTCCTGTCTGACTCTTTCTGACCTCATGGACTGTGGCCAGCCAGACTCCTCTTTCCATGGAATTCCTCAGGCAAGAATATTGGCATGGGTTGACTTCCCTTCTCCAGAGGATCTTCAAAAGTAAGATATGGCCCAGGGACTGAATTGGGACTCTTGCATGGCAGGCAGATTCTTTACTGCCTGAGCTACCAGGTAAGCCCCTTTTATAGGTAGAATTTTTAATTTAGAATCATGACCAAAAAATCTGTGGGTAGATTTATAGGGATTCTTGAACCCTCTAAAATTTTGTTTGTTTAAACATACACGCAGTTTTGGAAGTTGGGGAGAACGTACACTGTTTTTGTTAGGTTTTCAAAGAGGCTTAACATTCCAAAAATTTAAGAGTAGTTCCAATTATTTTCCTAATAAATTAGGGAATGTACACAAGTTCACATTATTGATTATTATAGAAAGAAGTATGACAGTGCAAATATTCATGTTAAAATAAGGATATATTTCATCTCTCACTTAAGCCAAGATGATATGCTTAATGTCTACAAAGATACATGCATAGCATAAAGGTTGTTAATATGTTCTGCACACTGTATCGTTGCAGGTGAGGTTACATGTTGTTATATTTATGATAGATTTTATAAAGGTTATAAGAGGTTTTAACAAACTGGAATCACAGAAAGTTGGTTCTAGAAAAGGATCAACACATTTCTTCATGTGATAAACTTGTGTTCCAAGGAGGACAGGTGACTCTCTTAAAATTATACAGGCATTATGTCATTATGTCTATTAAATCTGAATTTTTAAAAAATCACACAAATGGTAAGTGTCAGGTCCTGTCCCTATCACAGGACTCCTTCATCCAAGGCCAGTGAACTTTGCACTCTGAACGTGATGCTCCTTTGTCAAATTACATGCAAATAGGTAACAAAGATATTTGCTCAAAATCTTTAAAAAAGTTCTGAAGGACATCACCAGTCTAAATCTTACTGTCTTACTAGCTTCCACTGGGTTTAATTTTTGTCCACAGACTGGGCTACTCATTTAACCTATAACATTGACATTTTCCTACCTTTTAAAAGGTATAGAGATGTGGGATGGTAGCTATTAAGTACTTAGCCAAGATTACAGAGCTATCAAGGGATGAAATCAGGATTTGAACTCAAGTGCCAGTTCAACCTAATGGTTTTGCAAGGCTGCCCACACCAGCCCTGTCTTCTCAGAGCTAGCTGGCTGACATGCCTATGCACAGCTGCTAACTCAGTGAGAGCTAGATGAGGAAGAATGGGCCCACTCACAAGACTGGGGTCCAGCTTACTGTCAGCTAAAGCAAAAAAGAGAGTGAAGTCAGATGTCTTATCCAGAAAGCTGACCTAGGTTTATTTACATGGTTCAGTTTAGTCCAGTCGCTCAGTCTTGTTCGACTCTGCAACCCCACGGACTCTAGTACACCAGGTCTCCCAACTCCCGGAGTTTACTCAGACGTGTGTCCATTGAGTCAGTGATAGCATCCAACCATCTCATTCTCTGCCATCTCCATCTCCTCCCACCTTCAATCTTTCCCAGCATCGGAGTCTTTTCAAGTGAGTCAACTCTTCCCATCAGCTCTTTCAATACTCGCCACAGTATTGGAGTGTAGGCTTCAGCATCAGTCTTTCTAATGAATAATCAGGATGCATTTCCTCTAGGATGGACTGGTGGGATATAATTTCTGTTGAAAGGACTCTCAAAAGTCTGAAACACCATATTTCAAAAGCTTCAGTTCTTTGGCATTCAGATCTCTTTATATTCCAACTGTCACATCCATGCATGGCTACTAGAAAAACCATAGCTTTGACTCTATGGACCTTTGTTGGCAAAATAATGTCTGTGCTTTTTAATATGCTGTCTAGGTTGGTCATATCTTTCCTGCCAAGGAGTAAGCATCTTTTAATTTCATGGCTGCAGTCACCATCTGCAGTGATTTTGAAGCACCAAAATAAAGTCTGCCACTGTTTCCACTGTTTCCCCATCTATTTGCCATGAAGTGATTGGACCGGATGCCATGATCTTAGTTTTCTGAATGTTGAGCTTTAAGCCAACTTTGTCACTTTCCTCTTTCACTTTCATCAAGAGGGTCTTTAGCTCTTCTTCACTTTCTGCCATAAGGGTGGTATCATCTGCATATCTGAGGTTATTGATATTTCTGCCAGCAATCTTGATTCTAGCTTGTGCTTCATCTAGCCCAGAGTTTCTCATGATGTACTCTGCATATAAGCTAAATAAGCAGGGTGACAATATACAGCCTTAA
>SJYW01007542.1:67197-85386 GCA_006410735.1 Raphicerus campestris
ACACACACACACACACACACACACTTCTAAACAGAGGTCCATTAATGATACACATAACTCTTATCTAGAATTCAAATTTGGTGTGACTAACTGTCTAACTGATGACTCATCACATATTCTTTTACACAGTGGAGAAAACAAGAGGACATACAAGGTGACATGCTTTTTGACTCCAGGGATTCTGATACTCTGTGTTGACTCAACTATAGGTGTAATGTTTTAACTTCTTGCTGCTCATTTTTTAAGTGCAAACTTCAGAGGGAAGTTTGAAGAGGAAATAGGAGGAAAAAGAAAGTAGATTGATTCCAAATTTGTAGTGTGGGAAGCTAGAATAATAGAATTTGTTATCTGATATAACAAATGAACAGAGAGATCACTTTGGAGGACTGAAGGTTAGAAATTCAATTGCAAACTTCTGAAGTTTGAATTATTTGTTACTCATCTCTTAGGAGTATAGAATGTTAGCATTAGGTATCTTTTGTTGTGTGGGTGTATTTGTGGGTGTGTGAGTCGCTCAGTCCTGTCTGACTCTTTCTGACCTCATGGACTGTGGCCAGCCAGACTCCTCTTTCCATGGAATTCCTCAGGCAAGAATATTGGCATGGGTTGACTTCCCTTCTCCAGAGGATCTTCAAAAGTAAGATATGGCCCAGGGACTGAATTGGGTCTCTTGCATGGCAGGCAGATTCTTTACTGCCTGAGCTACCAGGTAAGCCCCTTTTATAGGTAGAATTTTTAATTTAGAATCATGACCAAAAAATCTGTGGGTAGATTTATAGGGATTCTTGAACCCTCTAAAATTTTGTTTGTTTAAACATACACGCAGTTTTGGAAGTTGGGGAGAACGTACACTGTTTTTGTTAGGTTTTCAAAGAGGCTTAACATTCCAAAAATTTAAGAGTAGTTCCAATTATTTTCCTAATAAATTAGGGAATGTACACAAGTTCACATTATTGATTATTATAGAAAGAAGTATGACAGTGCAAATATTCATGTTAAAATAAGGATATATTTCATCTCTCACTTAAGCCAAGATGATATGCTTAATGTCTACAAAGATACATGCATAGCATAAAGGTTGTTAATATGTTCTGCACACTGTATCGTTGCAGGTGAGGTTACATGTTGTTATATTTATGATGGATTTTATAAAGGTTATAAGAGGTTTTAACAAACTGGAATCACAGAAAGTTGGTTCTAGAAAAGGATCAACACATTTCTTCATGTGATAAACTTGTGTTCCAAGGAGGACAGGTGACTCTCTTAAAATTATACAGGCATTATGTCATTATGTCTATTAAATCTGAATTTTTAAAAAATCACACAAATGGTAAGTGTCAGGTCCTGTCCCTATCACAGGACTCCTTCATCCAAGGCCAGTGAACTTTGCACTCTGAACGTGATGCTCCTTTGTCAAATTACATGCAAATAGGTAACAAAGATATTTGCTCAAAATCTTTAAAAAAGTTCTGAAGGACATCACCAGTCTAAATCTTACTGTCTTACTAGCTTCCACTGGGTTTAATTTTTGTCCACAGCCTGGGCTACTCATTTAATCTATAACATTGACATTTTCCTACCTTTTAAAAGGTATAGAGATGTGGGATGGTAGCTATTAAGTACTTAGCCAAGATTACAGAGCTATCAAGGGATGAAATCAGGATTTGAACTCGAGTGCCAGTTCAACCTAATGGTTTTGCAAGGCTGCCCACACCAGCCCTGTCTTCTCAGAGCTAGCTGGCTGACATGCTTGTGCACAGCTGCTAACTCAGTGAGAGCTAGATGAGGAAGAATGGGCCCACTCATAAGTCTGGGGTCCAGCTTACTGTCAGCTAAAGTAAAAAAGAGAGTGAAGTCAGATGTCTTATCCAGAAAGCTGACCTAGGTTTATTTACATGGTTCAGTTTAGTCCAGTCACTCAGTCTTGTTCGACTCTGCAACCCCACGGACTCTAGCACACCAGGTCTCCCAACTCCCGGAGTTTACTCAGACGTGTGTCCATTGAGTCAGTGATAGCATCCAACCATCTCATTCTCTGCCATCTCCATCTCCTCCCACCTTCAATCTTTCCCAGCATCAGAGTCTTTTCAAGTGAGTCAACTCTTCCCATCAGCTCTTTCAATACTCGCCACAGTATCAGAGTGTAGGGTTCAGCATCAGTCTTTCCAATGAATAATCAGGATGCATTTCCTCTAGGATGGACTGGTGGGATATAATTTCTGTTGAAAGGACTCTCAGAAGTCTGAAACACCATATTTCAAAAGCATCAATTCTTTGGCATTCAGGTCTCTTTATATTCCAACTCTCACATCTATGCATGGCTACTAGAAAAACCATAGCTTTGACTCTATGGACCTTTGTTGNCTCTCAAAAGTCTGAAACACCATATTTCAAAAGCTTCAGTTCTTTGGCATTCAGATCTCTTTATATTCCAACTGTCACATCCATGCATGGCTACTAGAAAAACCATAGCTTTGACTCTATGGACCTTTGTTGGCAAAATAATGTCTGTGCTTTTTAATATGCTGTCTAGGTTGGTCATATCTTTCCTGCCAAGGAGTAAGCATCTTTTAATTTCATGGCTGCAGTCACCATCTGCAGTGATTTTGAAGCACCAAAATAAAGTCTGCCACTGTTTCCACTGTTTCCCCATCTATTTGCCATGAAGTGATTGGACCGGATGCCATGATCTTAGTTTTCTGAATGTTGAGCTTTAAGCCAACTTTGTCACTTTCCTCTTTCACTTTCATCAAGAGGGTCTTTAGCTCTTCTTCACTTTCTGCCATAAGGGTGGTATCATCTGCATATCTGAGGTTATTGATATTTCTGCCAGCAATCTTGATTCTAGCTTGTGCTTCATCTAGCCCAGAGTTTCTCATGATGTACTCTGCATATAAGCTAAATAAGCAGGGTGACAATATACAGCCTTAACGTACTCCTTTTCCCATTTGGAACCAGTCTGTTTTTCCATGTCCAGTTCTAATTGTTGTTTCCTGACCTTCATACAGATTTCTCAAGAGGCAGGTCTGGTGGTCTAGTATTCCCATCTCTTGAAGAATTTCCCACAGTTTGTTATGATCCACACAGTCAAAGGCTTTGGCATAGTCAATAAAGCAGAAATATATGTTTTTCTGGAACTTTCTTGCTTTTTCAGTGATCTAGCAGATATTGGCAATATGATCTCTGGTTTCCAGAGCCAGTTTGAATATCTGGTAGTTCACAGTTTACATATTGTTGAAGAGTGGCTTGGAGAATTCTGAGCATTACTTTACTAGTGTGTGAGATCAGAGAAATTATGTGGTAGTTTTAGCATTCTTTGGCATTGCCTTTCTTTGGAATTGGAATGAAATTGACCTTTTCCAGTCCTGTGGCCACTGCTGAGTTTTCCAAATTTGCTGACCTATTGCGTGTAGGATTTTCACAGCATTATATTTTAGGATTTGAAATAGTCAACTGGAATTCCATCACCTTCACTAGCTTTGTTCATTGTGATACTGCCTAAGGCCCACTTGATTTCACATTCCAGGATGTCTGGCTCTAGGTGAGTGATCATACCGTAGTGATTATCTGGTTCATTAACACCTTTTTCATATAACTCTTCTGTGTATTCTTGCAACCTCTTCTTAATATCTTCTGCTTCTGTTAAGTCCATACCATTTCTGTCCTTCACTGAGACCATCTTGCATGAAATGTTTCCTTGGTATCTCTGATTTTCTTGATGAGATCTCTAGTCTTTCCCATTCTATTGCTTTCCTCTATTTCTTNTTAATATCTTCTGCTTCTGTTAAGTCCATACCATTTCTGTCCTTCATTGAGATCATCTTGCATGAAATGTTTCCTTGGTATCTCTAATTTTCTTGATGAGATCTCTAGTCTTTCCCATTCTATTGCTTTCCTTTATTTCCTTGCACTGATCACTGGTTTACATAGTGGTAGCATTTCAAAAGTAAGAAAAGAAAAGAAACATGCAAAGCTTCTTGAGATCCAGGCTTGGCATATATTATATGCTATAAATTGTTGACCTAAACAAATGACAAGGCCATCCCAGGCACCAAGGATAGAATCTTGACACCAAGAGAATTTATTTTTGAAATCAGTAAAGAATTCTCTCTTTTGCAATATACAACAGAGATCATTGGTTTGTGGTTTATTTTTACCTTCTTTCTCTTTTAAAAGTTAGAGCATTAATTGAAGTATAACTACCAACAATGCTTATTTCCAACACTGCCATTCAGTATTTCTATACATTACAAAATGATCACCATGATGATTCTAGGTATCATCTGCCACCATACAAAGCTATCACATTTTGACAGTATTCAGTTGTGACTCGGTTGTATCTGACCCTTTGAAACCCCATGGACTGAGCATGCCAGCCTCCCATTCCATCACTAACTCCTGGAGCTAGCTCAAACACATATCCATCAAGTCAGCGATGCCATCCAACCATCTCATCCTCTGTTGTCCCTTTCTCTTCCTGCCCTCAATCTTTCCCAGCACCAGGGTCTTTTCCAGTGAGTCAATTCTTCACATCAGGTGGCCAAATTATTGAAGCTTCAGATTCGGCATCAGCCCTTCCAATGTAAATTCAGAATTGCTTGCCTTTAGGATTGACTGTTTTGATTTCATTGCAGTCCAAAGGACTCTCAAGAGTCTTCTCCAACACCACAGTTAGAAAGCATCAGTTCTTTGGAACTCAGCTTTCTTCATGTTCCAACTCTCACATCTATACATGACCACTAGAAAAACCATAGCTTTGACTAGACAGACGTTTGTTGGCAAAGCAGTCTCTACTTTTCAATATCCTGTCTAGGTTGGTCATACCTTTTCTTCCAGACTATTGTCATACCTCTTCTTCTTAACAATACTGCTGGCTGTATTTACCATGGTGCACATTTCATTTCTGTGACTTATTATTTTGAAACCAGAAGTCTGTTTGTCACCTATTTCATTCACCACCCTCCTTTCGTTTGGGAATCACCACTTTGCTCTTTGTATCCCTGAGCCTGATTCTGTTTTGTTATGTTTTCCCACTTGGTTTGGTTATTAGACTCCACATATAAATGAGGTCATACAATATTTGTCTTTCCCTTTTGTCTCAGTGGTAAAGAATATGCCTGCAATGCAGGAGACGCAGGTTTGATCCTCGGATTGGGAAGATCACCTGGAGGAGGGCATGGCAACCCACTCAAGTACTCTTGCCTGGAGAAATCCATGGACAGAGAAGCCTGGCAAGCTGCAGTCCATAGAGTCACAAAGAGTCAGACACAACTGAAGCAACTAAGCTGCAGCGATTGATTTACTCCCTTAGTATAATATCCTCTAGATCCTTCCATGTGGTTGCAAATCATAGTTTCATCTGGCCCCAGATTTGTTTATTGGAAGAATTTTTGCTTGAGGTCTTTTTCAGTCTCATTACCAATAACAGGTTGGCCCATATTTTCTATTTCTTCCTTATCTGGTCTTTAAATATTGCATATTTCTAAAAATGTATCCATTTCTTCCAGGTTTTCTAATTTGTTGGCACTTATCTGTTTATAGTAGTCTCTTATGATTGCCTGTATTTCTGTTAAATAGGTTGTAACTTCTATTTTATTTCTAATTTTATTTATTTGGTCATTCTCTCCTTTGGTAATGAATATGGCAGGATTTACCTTTTTTTAACTTTTCAAAGAACTTATTTTTAGTTACACTGATATCTTCTATTGTTTTTCTAATATACCTATCACTTATTTCTACTCTGATATGTATTATTTCTCCTAACTTTGATTCAGTCTTCTTTTTCTGGTTTCTTTACATGTGCTGGGAAGTTGTTTATTTGAAATTGTTCTTGTTTCTTGAGTTTAACATTATAGACTTAACTCTTACAAATGACTGCCTTTGCAAAGTTCTGTAGCATTTAGAGTTTTGTTTCTTTTTGAATTATTTTTCCAATTTTTAAACTTTTCTCTTTTAAGTTTTTAGTAACCATTGGTTGGTTGTTGTTCAGTTGCTAAGTCATGTCCTATTCTTTGTGATCCCATGAACTATAGCCACAAGGCTTCATTGTCCTTCACTATAGCCTAGAGTTTGCTCAAACTCATGTACATTGAATCAATGATGCCATCCAACCATCTTATCCTCTGTCACACTATTCTCCTCTTGCCCACAATCTTTTGCAAAATCAGAGTCTTTTCCAGGGTGTCAGCTCTTTGCATCAGGTGGTTAAGGTTTTGGAGCTTCAGTCTCAGCATCTGTCCTTCCATTCATTCTTCCAATGAATGGCCAGGGCTGATTTCTTTTAGGATTGACTCGTTTGATGACCTTGGTGTCCAAAGGACTCTCAAGAGTCTTCTCCAGTACTACAATTCAAAGGCATCAATTATATGGCACTCAGCCTTTTTTATGGTCCAACTCCTCACATCCCTACATGACTACTGGAAAAATCATAGCTTTGACTCTACCCTCAAAGTGATGTCTCTGCTGTTTAATATGCTGTCTAGTTTTGTCATAGCTTTTCTTCCGAGGAGTGAATGTCTTTTAATTTCATGGTTACAGTCACCATCCACAGTAATTCTGGAGCCTAAGAAAATAAAATCTGTCACTGTTTCCACTTTTCACCCATCTATTTGCCATGAAGTGGTGGAACCAGATGCCATGAACTTCATTTTTTGAATATTGAATTGTAAGCCAGCTTTTTCACTCTCCTCTTTCACCCTCATCAGGATTTTTAAAGTTAATATTCACTTTCTGCCATCAAAGTGGTATCGTATGTGTATTTGAGGTTGTTGATATTTTTTTCAGCAATCTTGATTCCAGTTGTGAGTCTAGGGCTTCTCAGGTTGCTTGGCTGTAAAGAATCTGCCTGCCAATGCAAAAGCCTCAGGAGACGCAGTTTAGATCCCTGGATTGGGAATGTCCCCTGGAGGAGGAAATGGCAACTCAGTCCAATATTCTTGCTGGGATAAGCTCATGGACACAGGAACGTCTTGAGGGTTACAGTACATGGGGTTGCAAACAGTTGTGCAGAACTGAGTATGCACACATTATATATGTGTGTATATCTATTTACTCTGTTAGACTGATGTCTTTATTATTTTGTAATGCCTTTGTCTATCACTGTCTTTGTTTTAAAGTCGATTTTGTATGATAAAAGTATTGTTACCCCACATTCTTTCCAGTTACATTTAATACCTTTTTTCCATCCCTTCACTTTCAGTATGTGTGTGTCTTTAGATCTGGAATATCTTCTAGGTGGTACATGTATGTGTATGTACTAAGTCACTTCAGTTGTGTCTGACTCTGCAACCCTATCAACTGTAGTCCTCCAGGCTCCTCTGCCCATGGTTTTTTCCAGGCAAGAATACTGGAGTGAATTCTCATGCCCTCCTATAGAGAATCTTCCTGACCCAAGAACTGAACCCACCTCGCGTATGTCTTCTGCACTGGCAGTGGTTCTTTACCATCAGTGCCACCTGGGAAGCCCAGCTAGTACATACCTGGGTCTTATTTTCTTATTCAGTTAGTCACTCTGTATTTTTTGATTTGCTAACATATTCTGTTTATATTTAAAATAAGTATTCACATGTATTTCTCAATGCCATTTTTTAAAATAATTCTTTTAAAAATTCCTTTTTTTGTTGTTGTCTTCTCTCGTGATTTTTTGGACTCTCTTTAGTGCTGTGTTTGGATTCTTTTCTCTTCTCTTTTTGTGACTACTGTGACATTTAAATATAGCTATCTCTCTCTATCTATATTCTGTCTATATACGCAAGGTGTCAACTTATCTGTATCGTCATATCTCCTATCTATCTCACTGTTTCTTCTTTATATATTCATTTTCTTCAGTTGTGGAAAGTCTTCAGATGATGCTCATCAATAGTTGCTCTGTAAATAGTTATAATTTAGGTGTGCCCAAGGGAGGAGATGAGCTCAGTGCTCTACTCTGTCATCTGGGCCACTTCCTGTCCACACTTACAAGCAAATATCACTGATTAAAGAGCTTTTACTTATTTATTTTTTGTTGGTGTTCAGGGCTGGAAATTTCCAAGTGTTGCTTTACTATTTCCCACTTATTAATACGTTGTGTTTTATTTTCACTTTCTTAAAAATAATTTCTATATGTACTTTAAAATTTTGCTTATAGACTGTTTAGAAGTGTTTTAAATATTCTTTCAAATATTGTGGAATTTTTCATAGACCTATTTTCTACTACTGGTTTCTAATGTAATTATCAACACATGGGGGTCAGAAAATATACTTCCGATAGCCTGAATTATTTTAAAATTATTGAGTGTTTTTATGGCTCCAGTTGGAGAAGGCAATGGCACCCCCTCCAGTACTCTTGCCTGGTAAGTCCCATGGATGGAGGAGCCTGGTGGGCTGCAGTCCATGGGGTCGCTAAGAGTTGGGCATGACTGAGCGACTTCACTTTCACTTTTCACTTTCATGCATTGGAGAAGGAAATGGCAACCTACTCCAGTGTTCTTGCCTGGAGAATCCCAGGGATTGGGGAGCCTGGTGGGCTGCCATCTATGGAGTTGCACAGGGTCAGACACGACTGAAGCGACTTAGCAGCAGTAGGAGCAGCATGGCCCCAAATATGGTCTATTGGAATCAGATTTTTCTCATTGATAGTTGCTCTGTAAACAGAATTTTGGAGTGCCTATGGGAGGAGGTGTTCTACATTAAACATTTAGGAAGTAAAAGACTGAATTTCAAAATGAGATTTTAACTTGAATTCCAGTGGCCCCTAAGTCACAGACTAATGTTCTATCATTCTAAGCAATAAGAGATAAAGGTCCATAAGCTTCCTAGGAATTGCTGGTTTAATATACAGTTTATTTCTTTTAATAGAAAATTATTGAATCATTTAGCAACTTTTTTTTTAAATCTTATCAGACTTTCTCCTCTGTAGACATGGAAGTTGGAAATCTCACCCTCCTGACTGAATTCATCTTACTGGGCTTCTCAACAGACCCCCAGTGGAAACTGACCCTGTTTGGAATATTTCTGGTGCTTTATTTGATCACCTTGTCAGGTAACATGTCCTTAGTTATCTTAATCCATATTGATTCTTGCCTGCACACACCTATGTATTTTTTCATTGGCAATCTCTCTTTCTTGGATTTCTGGTACACCTCTGTGTACACCCCCAAAATCCTGGCGACTTGTGTCTCAGAGGATAAGCACATGTCATTGGCTGGATGTGGAGCCCAGTTTTTCTTTTCCTGTGCTGTAACCTACACTGAGTGCTATCTCCTAGCAGCCATGGCGTATGACCGCCACACGGCCATCTGTAACCCGCTACTTTATTCAAGTACTATGTCCGCTTCTCTCTGTACTAGACTTGTTGCTGGCTCCTACATAGGAGGGTTCTTGAATGCTATAGCACATACTGCCAACACTTTTCGCCTGAGTTTCTGTGGCAAAAATATTATTGACCACTATTTCTGTGATGTACCACCACTGGTGAAGATGTCATGTACAGACACCAAGGTCTATGAGCAGGTCCTCCTGGGTCTCGTGGGTTTCACAGTCCTCTCGAACATTCTTGTCATCGTCATTTCCTATTTCCATGTCCTTCTCGCTATTCTGAGGATCCGCACGGCTTCGGGAAGGCGCAAGGCCTTCTCCACCTGTGCCTCACACCTGGTGTCGGTCATGCTGTTCTATGGATCCTTGCTCTTCACATATTCAAGGCCAAGTTCCACCTACTCCCTGGGGAAGGACAAAGTGGCATCTCTGTTTTACACTGTGGTCAATCCATTGCTCAATCCTCTTATCTATAGCCTGAGAAACAAAGATGTTAAAGCAGCCTTCTGGAAAGCAACACAGACTATAAGACCTCAGAGATGAAGGTGATCTTTTTGCAGGATGCTGTCATTGCATTTTCCAAATTATTGTCTTATAAACATGCTTGTGCACATTGCCATATTTCAAGTAGATACAACACATTTTGCTTAAAAGATGAATCATTGAACTATTTTCTGATGATTATTCTTTTGTTGTGATGAAACTTTTAAAACTAACATTGAGTTGTTTGATCCTCTACAATATTGCATTCTGCTACTTTGTAGTACTCGATTTTCATAAAAACTCATCCTCTTTGATTTTGGGGGATCTCTTTGAAAAAGAAAGTGGATATGCATGGTTTTCAAATACATAGTTTGATTTTGAATCTTGGTGAGCAAACTTTATTGACTGAGAAGTAGATTTAAAATTGTGAAAAAGCTGGAAACAAAATTTGACAAATATTTGTTTTTATTAAGACATTCTTCTAAACTCCCTCATAAAACTCTAATTGTGTATATTGATTATTTCTTTGTCATCCTTGTGCCTTCAACTTCAATGAAATATTAAGCAAAGTGTTTGAATTTTTCTGATTACAAAGAACACACTTTTCTAAATATAGTGAAACATATGTTATTAGGGTTACATAGCACCTTAAGTGTGATCTCTTCCAGATAGAATGAGTAGTCTGCCATGTCATCCATCTGATCATGAACTGCATATTCCCCGTGAAGGAAAATAATATCAAATGGGACAAATAGAAACAAAAAGGCACACACACAAAAAAAAGCCCCAACAAATTAAAGCTGTCTGTATTCTAGATTCAGTGTTTGTTCCCACCTGCACAGACAATGATGGAATTTTTTAATTACCTAGAACCTTACAGGTCAATATTTAGTACAAGGCAGGTTTAGTTGTTTTTCTTCCTGTGATTTGCTTATAATATATAGCTCTTTTTGAAAACTGATTCTGCATTTTATGCTTAACATTTTAAAAAGTTCATAAAAATAATTCATTGTAAGCAATAATAACCTCCATTGCTTTTGGAAGAGAACTGATCCTTTTGCAGTCATCAATATTCATAACAAAGGTAATGAACAATAACTCTACAGATACTCTTGTTGTTCATAATCTGATGTTAAATATTTGACTCTCAAAAATACTTTCATGCCTATAAAAACAGTTTATAGAAACTGTAAACTGTAAAACTGAAGATAATGTTTCCAAACATGCTCATTTATTTGTTGTAGCTGATCCTTCAAGATATATTTTAATTTCTACACATATGCATAAATGATAGCTAGGCAAGTGCAAAATAGTGAATCTATGATTCTAATCTGGAATTATAAGCTTCTGACACAAGTGATTAAGTTGAAAACTTATTTTTGTAATATGTATTAGGCAGTTTACATTTTACCTTTAAAAAGAGGCTAAATTCAAATCAGGCTACCATCCCCAAATGTGAATTTGCATGGCAAGAGAAAGCTAAGTGCTTAGTAGTATCCACCTCTGGTTATTAACCTAAAAGTAAGCACATCCTGGTGTTGGTTCTGTCTCTGTTTGACTTGTCTACCTCCTGCCATATTCAGCAAGTAGCTTTTGAAATACTTTGAACATAGTATGTATAGATTCTATATTTATGGATTATATATTATGTCATTGGCTAGTGGGAAATGTCTGAATCAGCTAGTGATTAGATGGAGAAAGAGAGATGAAAACCAGAAGAAAGCAGAGGAACTCATTTCTTATGAAAAAAAAGTTTAAATCACTCATTGATAAACATTGAAAAGAATTTCAATTTTAGAACAACATTTAAAATTTTCAGGTCTTTACTTAATTTTTAATAATTTTAATAATTATTTTCTTTTTACTTTTTGACCACCTGAAATGACTAATTTAAAAAATGCTCTTTACAACAACACTGCAAATTACAGAATGTTGGTTACCTTTGACAAATGAGTAGTTTGCACATCAGAAGTTACAATTTTTTGTTGAAAGGTATAGCTGTTGTTGTAATGGGCACATTTATAAAATACAGTTAAATAAAAGTTTCAGAACCAATAATTGAGGCCAATTCATTATTTGTACTAGCTCTGATATTTCTGATTTTTCTTTTTGTCTGTATTTATTATCTAACACCTCATTGCCTCCTCTTTCCATCAAAAAATTATTCACAGTCCTTACTCTTTCATTACCACAGAAGCATTGTATCAGACAAGAAGAATTTGAGATTATTCCACAAGTGTCAAGGATCCATTTAATGGTTTCTTCACAGTCTCTTAATGCTCATCAAGTAGGTGGAAAATGGGTCTATCCCACGGAGATAGTAAAATTTCATCATTTGGAATTGCAGAAGTCTTATATACTAGTGCATTACATTAAATTTTGATATCATTTTTTAAGGTTATATTCACTTGAATTTATTAGGTTGCAGAGTAGATTATAGCAGAGTTAGTAAACANACTTGTGTCTCAGAGGATAAGCACATGTCATTGGCTGGATGTGGAGCCCAGTTTTTCTTTTCCTGTGCTGTAACCTACACTGAGTGCTATCTCCTAGCAGCCATGGCGTATGACCGCCACACGGCAATCTGTAACCCGCTACTTTATTCAAGTACTATGTCCCCTTCTCTCTGTACTAGACTTGTTGCTGGCTCCTACATAGGAGGGTTCTTGAATGCTATAGCACATACTGCCAACACTTTTCGCCTGAGTTTCTGTGGCAAAAATATCATTGACCACTATTTCTGTGATGTACCACCACTGGTGAAGATGTCATGTACAGACACCAAGGTCTATGAGCAGGTCCTCCTGGGTCTCGTGGGTTTCACGGTCCTCTCGAACATTCTTGTCATCGTCATTTCCTATTTCCATGTCCTTCTCGCTATTCTGAGGATCCGCACGGCTTCGGGAAGGCGCAAGGCCTTCTCCACCTGTGCCTCACACCTGGTGTCGGTCATGCTGTTCTATGGATCCTTGCTCTTCACATATTCAAGGCCAAGTTCCACCTACTCCCTGGGGAAGGACAAAGTGGCATCTCTGTTTTACACTGTGGTCAATCCATTGCTCAATCCTCTTATCTATAGCCTGAGAAACAAAGATGTTAAAGCAGCCTTCTGGAAAGCAACACAGACTATAAGACCTCAGAGATGAAGGTGATCTTTTTGCAGGATGCTGTCATTGCATTTTCCAAATTATTGTCTTATAAACATGCTTGTGCACATTGCCATATTTCAAGTAGATACAACACATTTTGCTTAAAAGATGAATCATTGAACTATTTTCTGATGATTATTCTTTTGTTGTGATGAAACTTTTAAAACTAACATTGAGTTGTTTGATCCTCTACAATATTGCATTCTGCTACTTTGTAGTACTCGATTTTCATAAAAACTCATCCTCTTTGATTTTGGGGGATCTCTTTGAAAAAGAAAGTGGATATGCATGGTTTTCAAATACATAGTTTGATTTTGAATCTTGGTGAGCAAACTTTATTGACTGAGAAGTAGATTTAAAATTGTGAAAAAGCTGGAAACAAAATTTGACAAATATTTGTTTTTATTAAGACATTCTTCTAAACTCCCTCATAAAACTCTAATTGTGTATATTGATTATTTCTTTGTCATCCTTGTGCCTTCAACTTCAATGAAATATTAAGCAAAGTGTTTGAATTTTTCTGATTACAAAGAACACACTTTTCTAAATATAGTGAAACATATGTTATTAGGGTTACATAGCACCTTAAGTGTGATCTCTTCCAGATAGAATGAGTAGTCTGCCATGTCATCCATCTGATCATGAACTGCATATTCCCCGTGAAGGAAAATAATATCAAATGGGACAAATAGAAACAAAAAGGCACACACACAAAAAAAAGCCCCAACAAATTAAAGCTGTCTGTATTCTAGATTCAGTGTTTGTTCCCACCTGCACAGACAATGATGGAATTTTTTAATTACCTGGAACCTTACAGGTCAATATTTAGTACAAGGCAGGTTTAGTTGTTTTTCTTCCTGTGATTTGCTTATAATATATAGCTCTTTTTGAAAACTGATTCTGCATTTTATGCTTAACATTTTAAAAAGTTCATAAAAATAATTCATTGTAAGCAATAATAACCTCCATTGCTTTTGGAAGAGAACTGATCCTTTTGCAGTCATCAATATTCATAACAAAGGTAATGAACAATAACTCTACAGATACTCTTGTTGTTCATAATCTGATGTTAAATATTTGACTCTCAAAAATACTTTCATGCCTATAAAAACAGTTTATAGAAACTGTAAACTGTAAAACTGAAGATAATGTTTCCAAACATGCTCATTTATTTGTTGTAGCTGATCCTTCAAGATATATTTTAATTTCCACACATATGCATAAATGATAGCTAGGCAAGTGCAAAATAGTGAATCTATGATTCTAATCTGGAATTATAAGCTTCTGACACAAGTGATTAAGTTGAAAACTTATTTTTGTAATATGTATTAGGCAGTTTACATTTTACCTTTAAAAAGAGGCTAAATTCAAATCAGGCTACCATCCCCAAATGTGAATTTGCATGGCAAGAGAAAGCTAAGTGCTTAGTAGTATCCACCTCTGGTTATTAACCTAAAAGTAAGCACATCCTGGTGTTGGTTCTGTCTCTGTTTGACTTGTCTACCTCCTGCCATATTCAGCAAGTAGCTTTTGAAATACTTTGAACATAGTATGTATAGATTCTATATTTATGGATTATATATTATGTCATTGGCTAGTGGGAAATGTCTGAATCAGCTAGTGATTAGATGGAGAAAGAGAGATGAAAACCAGAAGAAAGCAGAGGAACTCATTTCTTATGAAAAAAAAGTTTAAATCACTCATTGATAAACATTGAAAAGAATTTCAATTTTAGAACAACATTTAAAATTTTCAGGTCTTTACTTAATTTTTAATAATTTTAATAATTATTTTCTTTTTACTTTTTGACCACCTGAAATGACTAATTTAAAAAATGCTCTTTACAACAACACTGCAAATTACAGAATGTTGGTTACCTTTGACAAATGAGTAGTTTGCACATCAGAAGTTACAATTTTTTGTTGAAAGGTATAGCTGTTGTTGTAATGGGCACATTTATAAAATACAGTTAAATAAAAGTTTCAGAACCAATAATTGAGGCCAATTCATTATTTGTACTAGCTCTGATATTTCTGATTTTTCTTTTTGTCTGTATTTATTATCTAACACCTCATTGCCTCCTCTTTCCATCAAAAAATTATTCACAGTCCTTACTCTTTCATTACCACAGAAGCATTGTATCAGACAAGAAGAATTTGAGATTATTCCACAAGTGTCAAGGATCCATTTAATGGTTTCTTCACAGTCTCTTAATGCTCATCAAGTAGGTGGAAAATGGGTCTATCCCACGGAGATAGTAAAATTTCATCATTTGGAATTGCAGAAGTCTTATATACTAGTGCATTACATTAAATTTTGATATCATTTTTTAAGGTTATATTCACTTGAATTTATTAGGTTGCAGAGTAGATTATAGCAGAGTTAGTAAACAAAACAGACTAAAGCAAAGAAAAAGACTTTTTCGTTGAATTTCTTTGAGTAAAGAAACAGGTGTTTTTAAAAAAATATTCCTCCCAAACTTCCCCTGAAGCAGTCTGTTTTCACTGAGCAATGTTTCAGGAAATTTCTGTCAGTTTAGACTTCAGATTATGTGAACCTGGAGAGTTTTTTGAGAGCATCTTTAACATCTGTATTCCTGAGACTGTAGATCACGGGGTTCAACATGGGGAACACCACGGTGTAAAAGGTAGACACCATCTTGTCCCTCTCAAGGGAATAGCTGGAACTTGGACGGGAGTAGACGTAGAGAATGGAGCCGTAGTACAAGGTGACAGAGATCAGGTGGGAGGAGCAGGTGGAGAAGGCCTTGAGGCGGCCCTGAGTGGAGCGAATTTGCAGGATGGCAGCAATGATGAAGGCGTAGGAAGCTAGGATGAGCACGGTGGGGGTGATGACGTTGGAGGCCAGGAGGAAGTACAACACATCCTGGTACATCTCTTTCACATCACAAGCCAATTTCACGAGAGGTGGAACATCACAGAAAAAGTCATCAATAATATTACCACCACAAAAATTCAATGTGAATGTGTTGCTGGTGAGTATTATTGCATTGACAAAACCCCCAGTATAGGAATACATAACCAAACAGATACAGAGTCTCCTCGACATGACCTGAGCATAGAGCAGGGGACTGGAAATGGCCGCATAGCGGTCATAAGCCATGGCAGCCAGCAGGTAGCACTCGCTGTAGGCCAGCGCCGCAGAGAAGAAGAACTGGACGGCACAGCCAGTGAAGGAGATGCTTTTGTCTTCAGAGATGCAGGTCACTAGGATCTTTGGCGTGTACACAGAGGAGTACCAGAGATCCAGAAAAGACAGATTCCCAATGAAAAAATACATGGGTGTGTGCAGTCGAGAGTCATTACAGATCAGCACTATGAGGGTGGTGTTTGCTACCAGGGTCATGGAGTACACACCAAGGAACACCCCAAACAGGACCAGCTGCATCCTGGGGTCTGCTGTGAATCCCACAAGGATGAACTCAGTCACTGTGTGATTGTTCTTCTCCATGGTTTAAAGAGACCTCACCTACAAACGAAGGAGTTAAGAGTTTAATTACCTCGACCCATGCCAAAGGAGGGCATTCTCTTACACAAATCTATAAAATATGGTCAAGACTATGGTTATTAAAGTAAGGAAGAGCTGAACAGGAATCTTGGCTTATTTGGGAAGATGAGGGACGTTTTCCAAGCCTCAACATATTTATTTCAACAAAGTGACTTGAATACTAGAAAGCCTTAATGCTGTTTGGGGCTTACTCATTTATTAGGAAAATATTTGTTGAGCCCTTAGGGCTGTCTGGGCATTAGGATACAGAAGTGAAGCTGACAGCACTGACCGTTACTCTGTGGAGGCTTTATTAGAAAGGAGAGATACATAGGTTATGCAGTGATAAAGAATCCGCCTTCCAGTGAGGGAGCTGCCGGTGAGGGAGCTGCCGGAGATGCAGGTTTGATCCGAGTCAGGAAGATCCCCTGGAGGAGGAAATGCTAAGCCGCTCCAGTGCTCTTGCTTGGAAAATCCCAAGGACAGAGGGGCCTGGCGGACTACAGTCCATGGGGTCACAAAGGGTCAGACACGACTTAGTGACTGAGCGGGTACACACTATACAAGGAAACAAATGAGAAAGTTTTTCATTTAATAATAGATGATATTAGAAAAAAAAAACGGAATGACTTGGTGAAGAGGAACTGGGAGAGGAGCTAATTTAATTTTTTCCCTGAGAGGAAAAAAAACATCTGTTTTATATTTCCCAGCTACAAACGAACAAGTTGTTCAAAGCTCATGACGTATGGTAAAGTCCCTATGGTTTAGGAGGTAGTGACATATGAAGGGTGGAAGCATTCCCACCCCCAAATATGCCACTTTGACAGAAGCATTATTTCATTAGCATTTAAAAAACAGCAGAAACCTACGGGACACTGCGATATCCCCTTCTCTCACTGAAAGCAGGAGAGGAAACTCATGCGAGAACTGCATTCTCAATACCTGTTTTGTGTGCTCAGTTATGTCTGGCTCTTTATGACCCCACGGACTGTAGCCCACCAGTCTCCCCTGTCTACGGGATTCTCCAGGCAAGAATACTGGTTCGGTGCCAGGAGCCACCACGGGGGATCCCACTCAGGACAAGGTCATGTGGAAGAGAACTATTAAGCAAGGCTTCAGGAATCAGTGGGCTCCCTAGGCTTTCTCGAACATCTACCCTAAAACCAGAATCTGTGTCCTCTGACATTAACAGGGGGCTACTCCTGACCACCTTTCTCTGGAGAAAATTAACTTAGGGCTATAGCTAATAAGTCTCCTGGACATGAGAGAAATATTTCCAATCAAAACCCCTCTGTTAGCATTCTAGCTTGCTTGGCAGGTATATCCAGATTCTTGCAGCTACACATATGATTATTTACAGCCTCCCAACTGTGAGAGGCACGGAAAGCCTAAAACATAGAGCCTTTCAAAGAGTTAAAAGTTGTTAGAGTAGTGTTAATGTAGGATTTCATTATTTGGCCAATGATGGTTGCTAAGTTCCCATATCTCTTATCCACTGTGCACCTGGGAGTGCATTAGTTAACATAGTTGGAATGTAAGAAAAACAAGTGTAGCCTTGAAATTAACCACATCAGACTTTTGAGCTAATTGGTTCTTTCTTGTAACTCACTGCACATTTACTCCCTGAGAAATGTAACTTTTTTAATACTTTCTGAGGCTGACATAGATTAGAAATATAAGAAAAAACATTTCAAGAGAAAATAAGTTTTCTGGTAGAGAAGCCTTTATCAAAAGAGGGTCATAAAATGTTCACAGG
>SJYW01007542.1:91545-101967 GCA_006410735.1 Raphicerus campestris
CTAAGCTAAATATTAAATCCAAGGAATATAATCCCAGCTACCTGTAACCCACAGCAATGCAACAGAAACATGGACTCACAGTGCAATTTCAAGATTTTTGATTTAGACAGTGTTCCAAAAAGGAAAGATATGCCAACCCAGAATCTCATTTCCTAAAAGAGGTCTCTATTTCTCACTATTAATCATAAAATTCTTGTAAACTGTATTTTTAACTAATTAAAAGATATAGTTGTTATATTATAGTGGCAGATTATCAATTATTTATTGTTGGTTAATTTAAAATAGAAAATTTATTACCCTAGAAGGACACATCAGTTACAAAAAGTAAAACTGGTGAAGTAAATCTATTCTTAATATCCTAGTAATAGAAATCCTAACATTTAAGCACAGAAAAATACATTTAACTACTGGTGAAAATTTCCTTTTCTAAGATAATTTCATCCATTTAAGAGAAACAACCAAGTCCCATCCTCCAAGTAATTATCAATATGTAACAGATACTGTACCTTTCACCAGTCTAAGTGTATATTTAAAATATTTTGTGTATAGAAAAGTGAACTCAACTCCAAAATCAACTCTAAATAACATTAACAAGACCCTGGTAAGAAGACAGACTACAGCTAGTAATAATCTTGCTGCTGCTGCTAAGTCGCATCAGTCGTGTTCGACTCTGTGCAACCCCATAGACGGCAGCCCAACAGGCTCCTCTGTCCCTGGGATTCTCCAGGCAAGAATACTGGAGTGGGTTGCCACTTCCTTCTACAATGCAGTAAAGTGAAAAGTGAAAGTGAAGTTGCTCAGTCGTGTCCAACTCTTAGCGATCCCATGGACTGTACCCTACCAGGCTCCTCCATCCATGGGATTCTCCAGGCAAGAGTACTGGAGTGGGTTGCCATTGCCTTCTCCAAGAGTAATAATCTTAGGAAGACATAAAATATCTAAAAATAGAATAAAACTGTAATTAAACATATGACACTGTGCCGGGGCCAGCGTGAGGAATCTCACCCATGACAAGGTCATGCGGAAGGAAGTCTGACAAAACGCAAGGATGTGATCAAGCTTCAGGGGTTCCCCCTGGAATTTCCTGAGCATCCACCCCCCAAGACCAGAGTCTGCCTGCTTTACTGTGTTATGCTTTCCACCTACTCTTCTGTCATTTACATGGGGCTGTCCCCCCACCACCTTTTTCTGGAAAAAAAAATTAATTTAGAGATTTTAGATAATAAATCTCCTGGGCATAATACGAGTGTTTCAATCCAAAAACCCCTCTGATGGCTTTCTAGCCTGCCTGCAGGACTCATACAGCTGTGCATGTGATTGTTTGAGGCCTCCTGACCGTGGGAGGCACAGGAAGCTTAAAACATCCTAGGACTGTAGGGGCTTCTAAGGAGTCAAAATCATTGAATAGGACTGATTACAGGTTTCATTTGTTGAGCCAATACTTGCTGCCAAATTTTCATATCTTTTATTTGTTGATATAGTGGGTATATAGAAAAAACAAGTAGCAACATTAGATCCTTGAGTTAAGTACCTTCTTTGCTATAACCCACTGCACCTTTGTTCTATAGAGATGTAACTTTAGTGCTTTAAGGATACACAGATTAAAGAAAAACACTTCAGGGGAAACGAGATTAACATTCATTAAGAAAAAGAGCCAAAAAGTGTTAGCAAGCCTCTTGGCCAGAAGATAATGTAAATCACCTGAGACCTTTTGTATACAAAAAGATATACAGAAGCGGTCAGGACTGCTGCGTGTTCGTGACTCTGTATCTTCCATTATGTAAAATTTAGGGTATATAAACACCTTTTGAACAATAAAGTAGGGAGGGGTTTTTGCACAAGCCTGGCCTCCCCCCTGTCGATTCTTTCTCTTGCTCCCTCCCTCTCCTTTTCAGGCTGATCCCTTGGAACATAGAGGCTCGCCGAGTCTACTTACTTGCCCGGGCTTCTGAGACCCACGCAAGAAGAAGCCCAAGGCGGGGTACCCCCCAATATTCAAGTGGGCGCCTGTGGCCCAATATAGACGGTTCAAGTTCCTTGTCTGGAACATTATTGGTTTTCCATGTAAACCAAGTTAATCAACCTCTTTTCTCCACTTAATTTTCCTATTACACAGTTTCTTCCTGGTCTGATCTTATATTAATAAATAAATAAGTTTTTCCTCGCCAATGCCGTCCCTGCTTCGAATTCCCTGGATCCACTGAGCCTGGACCCCAGCAACACTATTCTAGAAAATGCCTTGGAATAATGTAAGTTTGACACCACGTTTCTAAGCACTCTTGGGAACTTTGCATATGCAGTTTATGGTCATGGAGTATTCAAAAGAATCTCCATATCAATTTTAATTAAAGTGGGCTTCCCTGATAGCTCAGCTGGTGAAGAATCTGCCTGCAATGTGGGAGACAGGGGCTAGATTCCTAAGTTGGAAAGATCCCCTGGAGAAGGGAAAGGCTGCCCACTTGTATTCTGGCCTGGAGAATTCCATGAACTGCACAGTCCATGGAGTCCCTAAGAGTCGGACACAACTGAGCAACTTTCCATTAAAAATTCAGTAGTTTCCTAAGGGAATTTTGTTACTCAAATTACAAGTGAAGTCTAAAATCTTAAAGTAGTTTCTATTGTGTCTTTGGGTCTATGAGTTTTAATAAACATTTTTAGGTACACATATTTACGGATGTTCTCCATACAAAAAAAAATTCTCTTGGATTGACTTGTTTTATTTTTAAAAATTATCTCTAGTGGCCCTTCAATGCATAGACAATAAACAGTGGGCACTTCTGATATAGGACTTGTGACATTCCCCCAAGTTATACTATTTGGCTTTTCTATTCACATTCAGAAAAGAATAAGAAAGAGAGAAGTGAAGTAACAGGATCGATATAGCTGAAATTTATAAACCTCCCTACTACTGTAACTTCCTATGGCTGTAATTACAAAACAAACCTCTTTTAATCTCAGTTCTTCCATGAGTCTGGTCCATCTAGTCTTTCTCAGTACCTCAAATGAGTGAGAGTTACCTACCTAGTACACTGTCCAATTTTTATTACAACTGAGTATTTTTATTATCTTGTTTTTATTTGCTGTAGTACTTTTCCTTTGAAAAAGAAGGCTAATGAGATGCTAAGAAACATACTGCTATCTGGATCTCAAACATAATTCTTTTCAGTGTCATTTTATAGCATCAGCTAATTTCTCTCTAGTTATTGGCATCATTCTCCCTGCCCAGAATGATTCCTGTCAGTTCAGTGCAGGAGGAGCTGAAATCCGGGGTTCTTCCTGAATTCCCAATGATCAGACTACCTGAGGGTGTGTCCCTGGGGAAGCATCTCATCCTTGTACACGTAGACTTCCAAGTATACTGAGTGTATGGTTATGGGTAGGAAAATTAAATTCTTATGGAGGTACTTCATGTAATAGTAAAAAAACAAACAAACAAACAAACAAACCAAAAAACTGTGTTAGCCATAATCCTGCAAATGTGTGTTAACTGCTCAATTGTATCCGACTCTTTGTGACCCCGTGGTTTAGAGTCTGCAAGGTTCCTCTGTTCATGGAATTCTCAGGGCAGGAATATTGGAATGTGTAGCTATTCCCTTCTCCAGAGGATCTTCCTGACCCAGAGCAGACACCAAACTTTAGACCTGATAACTCCTAAGAGCAATTATCTCCTATATTCCTGAAGGAGCAAGACAAAGAACAGCTTATGAGTTTAAGAAAGTGCTGGGAAATGCATCACCTGGCAGGTTCCATGGTCTAGGTCCAGGGATGAAGCCAGCTGTGGCATCTTTGCAAGAAATAGGAAAGAGAAAACCACTCTGACCTCACTTCCTGTTCTGCTATTTACTGCCACTGGCTAAACCCATTAAGTAAACAGAGAGGAAAGGAACCCATGGACACAGTTTATGGAGTTGAGCATCCTGGAAAGAAGATGAGCTTAAAAGTATAGAGAATGGATTGGGAAGAACAAAGGAAAGGTATTCAACAGATAATAAAGATATCAGTATCATTGAACATATGTGTTTTAATATCCAAATATTTATATATGAATATATAGTACACTTAATAAATGTCACACATATTTAGTTTGGCTTCTATACAACTGGAAAGAACGAGAATGAAAATTCTGATTGATTACATTTCAGCTGAGAATTGTAGTCTTAAAAGTCTTCGTCACTGAATAATGTCCAATTCGTCAACACACAATTTTATTTAATTGTCTTGTTAGTCATTTCCCATGACAGTGAAACCCTAAGAGACTGCAGAATCTATCATCCTGGGGATTCAGAAACTAGTATAGAGGACTCTGGAACACTCAGATTTGAACTCTGTAGAGGTGGTGGTGTGGCTGAGAATTTTAGGTAAGTTATCTAACTGAGATATTAGAATTAGATGGAAAATTTTACTTATTCCTCCAACCAATCCTAAGGTCATTTACATCTTAAGATATATATGTGCAAGTAAGAGGGCCTCTTTTAAAATATCTCACCATCTTCCTATTGATTTCTGAAACTGCTCAGAGGTCACAAGAAAACGTAGCATTTCTCATTGTTAGAGACGAAAAAGAGTATTAGCAAAAACTGACAAGGAATGTGAAAAAAAAAGAACAATGTAAAATAAAATAATGATATATGCTATGATATGATGTATGGCAAAACCAATACAATATTGCAATTAACCTCCAATTAAAATAAATTTACATTTAAAAAGTACAATATGGATAATAAAGGAAAAATTATTTTAATAAAGTCTCTTTGTATAGAATTCTTTTGATCTCAAATTCCTGTTTATAATAATGATCATCGGAATATTTCTTTTTTGTTGGGGTATTGGACTTCCCAGGTGGTGTTAGTGGTGAAGAATCTGCCTGCCAATGCAGGAGATGCAAGAGACATGAGTTCTATCCCTGGGTCAGAAATATCTTCTGGAGTAGAAAATGGCAACCCGCGCTGCCGGGGTCCAGCCCCTGCAGGATCCAGGGGAACCTGAAGGAAAAACAGCATCGGCAGATGATTTAGAGAGAGATAAGGAAAGAATATTGTAAATAAGAAAATAGAGGAGAGAAAGATGCTGATATTCCTTGGTTTACATAGAAAGCCAATAAAACTTAGAGACAAGAAGTTTGCCCTGGTCACGGAGGCCACAGGTGCCTTCCCGGTCTCCCGAGGGAGTGAAGATGCAGAATGTCTTCCCGTTCAGGTCTTAGAAACCCNATAGAGGAGAGAAAGATGCTGATATTCCTTGGTTTACATAGGAAGCCAATAAAACTTCGAGACAAGAAGTTTGCCCTGTTCACGGAGGCCACAGGTGCCTTCCCGGTCTCCCGAGGGAGTGAAGACACAGAACGTCTTCCCGTTCAGGTCTTAGAAACCCGGGCAGATAAGTGAATGCAGGGAGCCTCTATGCTCTAAAGGATCAGCCTGAAAAAGAGAGGGAGGGGGAGGGAGAAAATGATTGACACGGGGAGACCAGGCTACTTCAGTAAGCGAGGCCCATAGCTTTATTTATTAAAGGTATTTTTATACCTTTTCTTATACATAGAGGGAAATGAAAGATGCAAAGTCATACAGAGTCAGCCCAAATATTACATCTGTTTTGTCTTTATCAAAACCAGGATTTTTTTTCTGCAGACCTTTCCCATAAACAATATTGTGTACATTATCTTCTGGCCTTGGANAAGTTCAGGTTTAAGCCAGGGCCTGATTGTAAGAACTGCAGAAAAGACCTATTAATTAAATGCTCGGGGTTTTATCGTAGGCTATATGAAATGATGGAGAGAATAATTGAGATCATAAAGTAATGGGGGAGGAAGATTGGGCAGACAAGAACAGAGGTGAAAACAAAACCTCTTGCTTTAAGAGGCAAGCCCTAACTTCCCCCATCTGAAAGAATCAGCATTTCCCTGGACAAAAATCTTTCAGTGAGTACACTTAGGGACTTATGAGCTCGTGTAATTCTCCTCAACACTCAACCTGACCACTCCATATCATCTTTATAGCAAAAGTTAAATATCACTTGCCCAGATGATGAAATAAAAAAACTTGCTCTTAGGGGAAATGCACACTAAAAACGTTATGGGTTCTCACTAATCTGCATTGGCAAGAGTCTGGAAAGCATGTAAGTGACTGGCTTATAAAAGTGGTAAACCAAGGAGAATGACCTATAAGGATTAATCAAGCGCAAGTTATCAGCACGTGTGCACCCTTATAGGATTCAAGAATTCACTGTTTCCTCAAGAAACTTTAGAATTCGTATTATAATTAAACATTTGCCCTGATTGATTCTTTTGAATTGTTTAAATTCAAAATACTTAACAAAGACAAAACATTCCCAGTGCAGTGCTTGAAAATGTGGTTAACATCAATGCCATAGGCTTAATTTCTTCCTTATGTCTATATTCAGTGTTTAGCTAAGATTTTTTCATATACTTATTTGTAATCTTCTTATGTTTTAGTAATATTATTTAGAGCTTCCTTGGAGTTGAACTAATATAAAAATAAGTAAAAATATTCTTGGGCCAGCAGAAGTTTCTTATTGAAAAATAGAACAGTTTTCTTAAGGTAAATAAAATAGGAGCAATGTGTCGAATGGTTCTTTTTCTTTTTTTAATAGTTAAATTTTAATGTCAATATGACTTTTTACGTCCACCATTTTAAACAATAGTTTCTTGTGCAAAATGACATCTCATTCTGAAATTATTTTTAAAAATGTCAACCAGCATTAAATAATATTATATATTAATNAATGGTTCTTTTTCTTTTTTTAATAGTTAAATTTTAATGTCAATATGACTTTTTACGTCCACCATTTTAAACAATAGTTTCTTGTGCAAAATGACATCTCATTCTGAAATTATTTTTAAAAATGTCAACCAGCATTAAATAATATTATATATTAATTTAATATATAACATTATTCAAAAATAATTTTAATCTTCTGATAGCTTTATTCTAATTAATAAACACAGTCAGTTTTCCACTACAATGTCAGTGATTAAGTCTGCATAATTAGCTTTCATTTAAGAACTGTTATCTATTTACTTTGTCTCAACTTATTTATTTGATGTGACAATTATTATTATTAATAGTAATATTCATCAATGCTGAATTTCCTTATTCTTTGTAGAGCTTCTAATTTTATTGGAACTTCTTAAAAATAGTTATTTATACTTATCATTTGCTGCTATACCAATAAAACATGTACATATCTATATTTATTTGAACTTCTATGTCATATACTTAATTAAATCATAACATTTAAAGTACTTAAAAATGAAATAATCTATCATGTTTACTCTTATTATACTATCTGTGCATTTTTCATTTCTTGAGAAGCCTTGAAGTCCTTGGCTTTTATTGATTCACTAAGTTGTGATTGAAGTTTCTTTTTCAGTTATTATTAAAATTATTTTGATATTTAGAATATTGCAGCTCTTTAAGTTGATTTCTTTAGTCTCTGCCCCAATCATTTGTTGAAGCATCTACATTTTCTAAACATAACAGAATATTTCAGGCACAAGTTATTTATTCTCTCACTGTAAAGCATAGACTGCTCTATCCTCTAAGAAATTTTTATTCCTTTAGGTAGGCAGCAGTATTAGGGATACAAATTAAGGACCAGAGTGTGTACATGCAGCACAACATGGGGAACGATGTGTATCTTGCCTTTCTTTTAGCATGGGAAGAAGGGGAGTCTGAGATGTGTCTCTACCCTTTTATAAATAGTACTTTGGCCACCTGATGTGAAGAGCTGACTAGTTGGGAAAGACTCTAATTCTGGGAAGGATTGAGGAAAGGAGGAGAAGGGGCCAATAAAGGATGAGAGGTTGAATGGCATCACTGAGTTTGAGCAAACTCTGGGAGACAGAGAAAGACTGGGAAACCTGGTGTGCTGCAGTCCATGAGTCAGACACAACTGCATTCTGCAAAGAGTCGNAGCTGACTAGTTGGGAAAGACTCTAATTCTGGGAAGGATTGAGGGAAGGAGGAGAAGGGGACAATAAAGGATGAGAGGTTGAATGGCATCGCTGAGTTTGAGCAAACTCTGGGAGACAGAGAAAGACAGGGAAACCTGGTGTGCTGCAGTCCATGAGTCAGACACAGCTGCATTCTGCAAAGAGTCGGACACAACTTAGCAACTGAACAACTAGTTGATCAGCTGACAGAACAGGGTCTCAGAATAACACTGGAAAATAAGTGACAGGGAAGTCTGGGAGAAATATATGGATGGATCTCTTGGAAAGGACTGTGAAGGTAGTATTCATGTTCCATTATTAAGTGTCCACTGGAGGGTCTTTTTTGCAAAAAAGATCCACAATGAGAATGTTGGTGAGCCTTATTCCCTGGAAAGCCCTGTACTTAAATAATGAGAACATTACAAATTAACCATAGTGGCAAGGATGGAGGCCATGCATGAACTGGTTTTTCTTCATTTTTCTTCCATTTTTAACCATCTTCCCAATTCTAATCTGAGGAGCCACAAATTTTCTCACCTAATTGGTACCACTGTCCCGTGTTTAGTTATCTAAATTCTTTCTCCATAATAGTAAAAGTAATTTTGCATATAAATCAGATCATACTGCTTAAAATTTGCAAATATTGCAATCGGAATAAAACTTAAACTTCTTACAATTTAGCTAAAACTATACTACTCAAAAGCATGATTCAAAACCAGCATCATGGAGATCTTGTTTGAAAAGAAGACTCTTGGGTCCTGACTCAGAACTACTGAATTAAAGTCTGCATTTTAACAAGGTAAGGTAAGGTGAAATCGCTCCATCATGTCTGACTCTTTGTGACCCCTTGGACTGTAGCCTACCAGGCTCCTCCGTCCATGGGATTCTCCAGGCAAGAATACTGGAGTGGGTTGCCATTTAAAACTATGCTATTCCTATGCATATTAAAGTTTGATGAGAACTCATCCAGAAGATCCAGCATAATTTGTTCCCTACATCCTTTTCTTTTTAAAATGCCATATATGATCATATTTAAATGTATTAGCTTTCATGTGTGTGTTTGTATGCGCTCAGTCAAATCTGACTCTTTGTGACACCATGGACTGTAGCCCTCCTGGCTCTTTTATCCATGGGACTTTCCAGCCAAGTATTCAGGAGCAAGTTGCCATCTCTTACTCCAGGTGACCTTCCCAATCAGAAATCGAAGCCCTGTCTCTTGCATCTTCTACACTGGCAAGTAGATTCTTTACCACTGTGCCTCCTGGAAACTTTTTACATGTGTTTACATATATTTATTGTAAGGGACTAGCTGCCGATAGAGACCACCAGATGGAGATCAGAAAGAAAAGGTTTATTGGCAATTTCGGATCCGGGCTCCCACCAAGCCAATCGAAGATGGGGAGCCCCGAACGCCCGTTTTGGGAGTCTTTTATCTTATTGTGCAGGGGTGGGGGGGAGTGGAGCTAGGTTACCCGGCAAAGCATGATTGGTTGGCAGGCAGGTAAGACTATGTAACTATTGGTGATATTTGTGGTTAGCGTCAAGATCCTGTCTCCTAGAGCTAGATCCTGTTTCTTAGGTTGCTGATCAAACATTGCAGTGAGACACCTGGTTTTATTGTTCCCTTTTTTAAAATTTTGGGGCTTTCCATCCCAGTAAAGCTGACTTAGTATTCATCTCCCTAGGAACGTTGACCTAGTATTCATACCTAGTATTCATCTCTCCCTGGAAACGCTTTTCCAGTCCAGTAAGCTGACCTAGCATTCAACTTTCTGGGAACATTTTACTTCCTTTTTCATTCCCTACTAGTCTTAACAGGGAATCAAATCCTTGATTCATCTCCCCCACTTCACTGGGTATAGTGAGGTCGTAGGAGGAGGATCCGGAGGTCTCGGGTCTTTTGCATAATAAAATTTGACAGGCAACTCAAAAGACATGGGCCAAAACATCAACATTTTCGATGGATAGCACAAACACAGCTGCCAAACAATCATACAAGAAAAGAGTGCACGGGTCCATCGGGCCCTGATGAAAGGCAGATTTGCTGGTTTAGACATGTGGCCTGCATGAATGCGGCCAGGAGCAAAGACAAATCCCAATGTACATCTACCAACCCACCCGACAGGAAGCCAGGGCCAAACATTAGTTCCACATACCCATTTAGTACCATTTGGTCCCACCCATTGAATACCTGGGTTATACATCCAGTCAGACCCTGGCCATATAGTTGTCTTACTAGCAGTAAAGGTTACATCAAAGACAGTTTTACATAAAGTTTGAGACAATATTTTCATATGTTTTAAAAGATGAGTCCCCAAAAGTTTTTGTCCAAACTTGGGCTGATGTTCTTTTTGTTCCCAGCATAATTTTGCAGGCTTCACAAGTTGTCCTTTCTCCGGTGTCATCCAGAAATATTCGTCCCAAATTTGATAATAGTCTCCAAGGAGGTGGGACGACTCTTGATGTCGGTG
>SJYW01007542.1:106003-117046 GCA_006410735.1 Raphicerus campestris
AGATTAGAAAGAAAAGGTTTATTGGCAATTTCGGATCCGGGCCCCCACCAAGCCAATCGAAGATGGGGAGCCCCGAACGCCCACTTTGGGAGTTTTTTATCTTATTGTGCGGGGGGGGAGTGGAGCTAGGTTACCCGGCAAAGCATGATTGGTTGGCAGGCAGATAAGGCTATGTAACTATTGGTGATATTTGTGGTTAGCGTCAAGATCCTGTCTCCTAGAGCTAGATCCTGTTTCTTAGGTTGCTGATCAAACACTGCAGTGAGACACCTGGTTTTATTGTTCCCTTTTTTAAAATTTTGGGGCTTTCCATCCCAGTAAAGCTGACTTAGTATTCATCTCCCTAGTAACGTTGACCTAGTATTCACACCTAGTATTCATCCCCCTGGAAACGCTTTTCCAGTCCAGTAAGCTGACCTAGCATTCAACTTTCTGGGAACATTTTACTTCCTTTTTCATTTATATGTACATGCACATATAAATGCACACATAATGTCATGATAAACCATGGATCACATTAGCTTATAATCTCATATCACTCAAGAAGCATCCAGGGTTTGTAATATGTTCTTGGATAACCACGACCCTAGACATCATATCTATTAATACGAGAAATATTTAATCACTTTTCATATCACTTATGGACTATGCAAATCAAATCATGTGACCTCCTCTGATATCAGTCTAATGGAGTCCCCTCTGTTTCCAGAGCCCTGAGACTCAAATGAGAAAGTCTATGCTAAAGGAGGCTGTGTCTACCATGTATTATTCCTCCTTTGCATACTGGGTAACTTTACCATAATGCCAGGGTCAATGCACTTTGAGAGGGATGACAACTAATGGGGATCTAAGCTGTGAGATCCCAGCATCATTTAAAGCAAAATGTAATTGGATATTTTGAAAAGTCTTAGATGAATGTTGTACATTTTAGATGGTTTTCACACAGCAGTTCTTAAAAGCTGGAATATAGTAGGGAAAAAAAGTGGAACAAATGGAACTCCCAGCATATTTCCGGCTTAGCTTTGTCTAATCCACAGTTATACCTTTTTCCCAGTAAAATGTTGAAAGAATAAGATTTCAAGGGCTCACCTCTAGGACTTTTAAAAATACTGTATCTGAGTCCTATCTGCAGAGATTTTGATTAAGGATATGGCCTAGGAATCGATACTAAAATCAAACAAGTGACACCACCCAACTATAGTGCATTCAGGAGCTGAGAATTATGAGTTTAAGTTATATTATTATGTGGAGACATTGTATGACTCAGCTGGCTCTTTGCATATTGAAAGTACTTAATTAATATTAACTTTCTAGTTTGCTCTTTCTTCCTCTCTCCTTCCCTTCTTCTCCCTCCCTTCCTTCCTTGCTTCTTTTCTTCCTTGCTTGTTTTTTTCCTTCTTTTCTTCCCTTTAGATTCATAACAAGGGAACAGTGTAGTGATCTGAATGTTTTACTGTCCATTTTGAAAATGAATAAACTTAGGAAAGTAAGATGATACACTCACGCTTACAAAACTAGTAAGTTTCCGTGCTGCCCTTACAGCTATGCAATTGAGGATGATTCCAGAGTTTAGCATGATCAAGGAGAAGAGAATCTAGGGTTCAGATATTCCATGTGGATAACTGAGAGTATACTAGGGTCACAATCATCTCTAGATTCCAGCTGATCTTAGCACATGACTCTGTGCACGGCCTTTGACGCCTGCTCTTTAGAGTTTGCTGTTTCTATGTTGAATGCATCTGCTTTTATGATTGCCGGAATTAAGCCACACGGAAGGTTGAGAAGGCCCTGGTCACTTGGAAGGCATTGTTTAACCTGGTAATGGTTCAAATGTAGGCGATGGAAAAGAAGGGAGCAGCCGATACACACAGCAACCAGGACTCCCTCAGAACAAATCATTAATTAAATTTTAATCACTGGTCTTGGGACATCATCCCTCAAGAATCTAAAATTCAGCCTAAGGTACTGAGATGAGAAAACTCAAATAACTTAGGGGTTTCACTGTGCATGCATTCATTATCTTTATTTTTGATCTATAAAAAGTTTGGGTTGGATTATACCAGCATCTCATTTGTGGTTATCATAGAAGCAGCTTTATTTTATTTTCATGGAATTGTAGTTTTTACACATGGATATCATGTCTTTTTTTTTTTTGCATGAATATGTGGTGAGGACAGATATGAAGACTATTTCTACACAAAACTTAACAGCTTTAAGTATTTGTTAAAATATAAATTTATTTATTTAAATTGAAGGTTAGTTACTTTACAATATTGTATTGATTTTGCCATACACCAACTTTGGTATTTTATCTGTGGTGTTTCTGACTTAAATTTTTTATTGAGATATTAAAATAATAAAATAAAGCAAAAAATTATTTAACTAAAGGGCATTTTGAACGTAGGTAAACTCAAGTATAAATTTATGGCTTTGCTAAATATCCTACCTTTGAGACAGTTGTATACTCTCTTACCATCAATTTTATCATATTTAAAATGGACATAAGTTCTGTTGGAGTTGTGAAGATATGATTTACTATCAGCAAGGTACTTAAACAGTTTGTCATGTAATAGAGAATCATAATAGGTAGCACTTAATGTCTCTTTTTAAAGTNCATTTTGAACGTAGGTAAACTCAAGTATAAATTTATGGCTTTGCTAAATATCCTACCTTTGAGACAGTTGTATACTCTCTGACCATCAATTTTATCATATTTAAAATGGACATAAGTTCTGTTGGAGTTGTGAAGATGTGATTTACTATCAGCAAGGTACTTAAACAGTTTGTCGTGTAAAAGAGAATCATAATAGGTAGCACTTAATGTCTCTTTTTAAAGTGATTGTTTTCTTCTTTCCATATAGAAATTTTTTTTTTTTTCTGGGGGTTGGGTTCAGCTGGAAAAGTGATTTAATTGCCTCAGTGTGTGTGTGTGTGTGTGTGTGTGTGTGTGTGTGTGTGAGTGCTAAGTTACTCAATTATGTCTGACTCTTGGCGACCCACCAATTGTAGCCCTCCAGGCTGCTCTGTCCATGGAAGTTACCAGGCAAGAATATTGGAATGGGTAACCATTCCCTTCTTTCTATTCTTAAAAGACTTAGTTTATCTATCATGTGGTATAGAGATTAGGAGTGCTCATAATTCCTGTCTTGGGCGCTTAACAAAAATCCCTTAATGAGGATCACATATATATGTATATAAAATAATGATAGAGTTAATATACCTTGAATCCTCACAAGATATGGCTAACTCTGCTCTAGGTGCTTCACATATATTATCTCATTCACCTGGTCCATCACCTCTATGAGAATGCCCACTCTTGCGCCTGTCCTTCAGGTAAGTAAAGTTAAGCACAGACTGGTGGTGTGAATTGTGCAAGCAAGGCCTCCCAGCTGGTGAAAAGCGGAGCCAGGCCTGTGATCTCAACCCTTCAGTGGTGGACCCTGCTCACCATGTGCCAGCTCGCTGTCAACTAAAACTCACTCTGCATAACCTTTGCTATCTTGCCAATCACTTCTTAACATGACCAGAATGGCTCATTTTCAGAAGGACTTTCTGACTGTTTGGAGAGTCTGAAAGGCCTCTGTCGAGACCCATCCTTGCTTTGTCTCTGGACTTCATATTTTATTTATTTATTTATTTTTTAGACTTCATATTTTAGATCATTTGGTTTATCAGCTCACTGAGCTGTTTGATTTGAAAAGCCTCGATTTAAATCAAAATATAAGATGACTGTCTAAAATGTATCACATGCAATTTAATATTACTTGAAAATGATGTTTTGCATAAAGTAGTCTTTTTCATGATCTGCAACTACTTGGTTCATAAATGTCTTCTTGGGACATTTATGAAGATTCCTCACTTTCTTGGGAATCAATTTGTTTCCTTCATCTCAACTTTATATGGACAGTAGGGTTTATGAAAGTATCAAAATGTCTGCTGTGTTTATCAGAGCAAGCACAGCATCTGGTACATACTAGATTATTGAAAAGACAGATTTCAAAGGAAGGAAGAAAGAAAGAAAAATAAAGAATGAAGTCTGACAATATATAATATTGTAAAGTAATTAACCTCCAATTACATAAATTTATATTTAAAAAAAAATGAAGAATGAGTAGGTGAATAACTGGCAGCTTCTTGATATTGTAACTGTGCCCACCTCTAGGATTCTTCATTACTCCATACCTTTCTAACTCCCTGCTTTTGATCTGCTGCAAATCAGTTAACCACACACACTATTGACAACTCTGTGCATAAACTAAGAGTAGGTAAACACAAGGCATAGAAGCTAAGGAACTCTCACTGAATCAACCAAGTGAGTTTAACTTGTCTGGATCCTTTTTGATGCTATTATTTCTCTGAAATGTTTTATTAGAGAACTGAATTCTATAAATGCAGGAACACTGTATGTTATTAGGGCTATTAATAGTAGATATTATTTGTGAATACTTTTTTTACATGTAAATATTGTCTCAAATTCATTATACACATTATTTAATCCTCAAAAAATTGTTTCTATCATTACTCTTATTGTGTGTGTGTGTATATATATATAATAAAACCATCCAAAACCCCACTGCATGAAAGTTGTGAAGCTGGGAGAACTGGTGATTAGTGTGACCCATCACTGGTTTTGTGATTGTGTACACACTCTGTTCTTAGGGTATCAGAGTTTCTAATCACTAGAAAGCTGTATCAAGGTGATACAGAAGATACGCAAGCTGCCGTTCTGGCTTTTACTTTAAGGTTATCGGGTAGCACATGAAGCAAGGCCCTTTATTGCTTTCTACTTGAGTGCTACAACATGCTATTGCTAGGTGCAGAACAGAGACATGATCAGATCTATTCAAAGAGAGAAGCATATGTGAGGCTTTGAAGAATGGGTGTAATTTGGAAAGATTGCCTGTGTACATGCTCAGTCCTGTCTGATTCTGCGACCCTCTAGACTGTAGCCCATCAGGCTCCTCTGTCCATGGGATTCTCCAGGCAAGAATACTGGTGTGGGTTGCTGTGCCCTCCTCCAGGAATCTTCCCAACCCAGGGATCGAATATGTGTCTCCTATGTCTTCTGCATTGCTGGCAGATTCTTTCCCACTGAGCCCCAGTAAGCCTTGAAAAGATTATGAAAAGCCAAAAGCACACACCCATAGAGAAAAGACAAGAATATCTATTTCACTTCATCAGTATTTGAGTTTGATTATTCTCTTGGAATATTTCCTTTGAAAGCAGAAGAAATGCTTTCCCCTTGTAATACAACTCAGATACTCAAGATATATCATCAGACCAAGACTTCTCCTTGCTGTCTTACTTACGTCCTAAATTTCCAACATTGTGACCTAGAAGGCATTTGATTTCTTCTTCAGGTAAGTGGACGGTTTTATGAAGGAGAGGTGGCCTCAAAAATGAATATGATAACAAACTTCACTGTGACCGAATTTGTGTTCCTGGGGCTCTCATCACAGCCAAAGATGCAGCTCATTCTTTTCATTATGTTCTTGTTCTTCTATGTATTAACCGTGGTGGGGAATATTATTATTATCACTATCATCCAGATAGAAACACGTCTCCAAACTCCAATGTACTTCTTCCTCACTAATTTATCCTTTCTGGATATCTGCTACACGTCCACTGATGTCCCACAAATGCTCTCCAACATGGTGGGCAGAAAGAAGACCATCTCGTTTCGTAGATGTGCTACTCAGATGTACTTCTCCCTCTCCTTGGGAATGACTGAGTGCGTTCTCCTTGGAGTCATGGCTTACGACAGATATGTAGCCATCTGCCACCCTCTTCACTACACAGTCATTATGAACCACAGCACCTGTGTCCAGTTGGCAGGCATTTCTTGGGCCAGTAGTTTCCTGAGCTCCACAGTCATCAACATCTTCACCTTGAGTTTGCCCTACTGCGGGCCCAATGTCCTGGATCACTTCTTCTGTGAGGTTCCTTCCATCCTGAGGTTGGCTTGCACTGACACCTCCTTTACCGAGATGGTTGTTTTCGTCTTCACTGTCATCATTGTGTTCATTCCTTTTCTCCTCATTGTTGTTTCCTACGCCCGAATCCTTCTGACAGTTCTCAGGATGCGGTCAGCTTCTGGAAGGCACAAGGCTCTCTCCACCTGTGCTTCCCATCTGACAGTGGTGGCCTTATTCTATGGAACTGGTATCTTCATGTACATGAGACCCCAGTCAAAGACCTCCAGGGCTGGGGGCAAGATCATCGCGGTGTTCTACACTGTGATCACACCCATGCTCAACCCCTTGATCTATAGCCTAAGGAACCAAGATGTAAAGGGGGCTCTAAGAAGAGCCCTGGCAAAACAGAGGACATGAAGAGCACTCAATGGGGCACGATGTCAGCTGTTATTATAAGATGATTGACTTCTGAATATGAAAGGATGGAGTGAAAAGTAGCTCTGACGGTCAGTCACTATCTGCCCTGCCAGTTCATAAAAGGCACGTCATTCCCACTGCAAACTCAACAAGCATCATGGCTCCCCCAAGGACAAGCCACAGCTTTCATGTGTCAAAGCAACACCCTTTATTGAATGACTACTCTTTTCTTACTCCCTGAAAAATCTTATTTCTCTAAAATCATAGACTCTCTGTAAGTGATTTCCTCAAAAATTATCAATAAGGTGAATTATCTTAACTTTGGCTATCTTAACTATACATGAAGTATGTAGAGGGCCTTGATAGAAGAATTCTCAATTTTTAACTCATATGCAGAACTTCAGATAAGGGTTTTTGGATGCCACATTTCACATCTATCTTAATTTTGTAGTTTCCAAGGAACCAAGACCCTGCAGGTACTTTGTGGTTTAGACCTGAATTGGGCCCCATTACACACAGCCCTGCTTTGAAATAAATCTATCAATTATTTCTTCATTTAACTTTTACTTTAACTTTACTCTTTCTCCTAAATCCTGGTGTGTGGTATTCCTCTTTACAGTAGATCAATAAATCTGATTTTATCTGACTATAGGCTTATTCCTGGTGGTCCTAGGCTGATTGTATGGACAGGAGGATAGCAATGGTCAGAAGCAGAAGATTTGGTCAAATGTGAATGAATAAATAAACTCATTCATTTACTATGTATTATTGAATAATTATAGAACATAATGCTAAATAAAATAGAAATACTTCCTTTCCTTATGTATACATAAATATTTATAATATACATATAATATGGACACTTACATTGGCAAATTATGATAAATGGAATAAGGGAAGTACTGATCAAGGGGCAGTGGCAGGCAAGCTGCATACAAAGATTGGAAGGAGAATTAGTCACGTTGAGAAGGGTATTCTGTGTAAAGAGGGTTTGTGGGCAAAGACTGGAGACAGCTTCCTCTGTCTGAGGGGATAAAGAAAACTAGTGAGAAGCAGGAGGTGTATGGTGAGCAGACAATAGCCATACCATGCAGGACTAAACTGATTGTGGTAAGGAGTAGGAATTTATTCTTAGAAATATGTGAGTATCATTAAGAAGGGTGACATGACACAACCAGTTTTGAAAGGTTTTTCTGAATGCTGTGTAGCAGACAGATATGCACGTGTGTGTCACAAGTGTGTGGAGATGATTCCTGCGTTTTGAAGCTTTTCAACCATTGATATTTTTAGAAAGGAATCATTCCTTAAATTAGTTCAGTTCAGTCGCTCAGTCGAGTCCGACTCTGCGACTCTATGAATTGCAGCACGCCAGGCCTCCCTGTCCATCACCAACTACTGGAGTTCACTCAGACTCAGGTCCGTCGAGTCCGTGATGCCATCCAGCCATCTCATCCTCTGTCGTCCCCTTCTCCTCCTGCCCCCAATCCCTCCCAGCATCAGGGTCTTTTCCAATGAGTAAGCTCTTCACATGAGGTGGCCAAAGTACTGGAGTTTCAGCTTTAGCATCATTCCTTCCAANCAACTGGAATTCCATCACCTCCACTAGCTTTGTTCGTAGTGATGCTTTCTAAGGCCCAATTGACTTCACATTCCAGGATATGTGGCTCCAGGGGAATTATCACACTATCATGATTATCTTGGTTGTGAAACTCTATTTTGTACAGTTTTTCTATGTTTCTTGCCACCTCTTCTTAATATCTTCTGTTTCTTTTCATTATACTAAATGAGATATGCATACTGGTCTAATGGTATCCTAATTCATAAAACTTGACAGAAATGCCAATTGTCCCTACGATTTTTTAGAAAATGTTTCTTTGGTTTTGTTACTAATATGCATCCGACTTTAAAACTGATATTTTGCTTTCACTCGTTACTTTTTATCGTGAACTGTTAACATCTCACAGCCAGAAAGAGAAAATAATTTTAAAAGCTCTTGTCTAAACATAACAAGTCATCTTTACATTTTCTCATAATGACACTTTTGTCTCAGATTTGCACATATCTCCTTGTCATGGCCCCCATTGCTCACCTTTGGCAGCTTCTCCTGAAGCTGGGCAAGATTACAGCGTTGGAAAGCTGTCAGAAGATATGGGAGTTCAGTAGAAGTATGGTTCTGTTACATCAATCTAGTCAATTGTTCTGCTTTATTCAGATTGTCAGTATCCCCCCATATGTTTTATTATTTCATATGTAGAACATGAGAGAGATAAGAGGGATGTTTGTGGATTTTTCTCTTTCTTTTTGTAATTATCTAAACATTGACTTTATATTATTAGATTATGTCAAACAATAAACTAGTCTTATTCCTAACCTTATTTATAGTTTTTATCCTCTCTCTAATACTTAAAATCTAAAAGTTGTTCCTGGTAATCACAGATCTGCAGCAGTTCATTTTATTGTGTTTAAATTTCCAGCATGCGAGACAGAAGAGTGCATGATGTAGGAAAACACTGGACAATTAGGCAAATTTAGTTAGCTGGACTACTCGTATCCTGATCCTAAACCTTGTTCTTTATATTTTAAACAGTTATAATAATATATATTTAGGAAAGAGAATATGGTGGATATACGGATAACATAAATGTGCTGGTGATTCTTCCTTTGTCAGCCTAGCCCATCTAGACCTAGTGTCTTTTTCTTCTATTTTTTTTTCTTTTTTGCCTACCTGAAATTTAATCCTTAGATTACATCACTAGAGTTCCTTTGGTTTGGCCAGTGGGAGAGACTAGGAGCCTAACAGGTGAGAGCATAAGAGAAAAGTATCCAAATTTCCTTCTCATTTCCCCCCCGTTTCACAGTGAAGTGCTAAGGCTGCATTCTTCCTAGGAGAATTCCTGCCGAGGTGTGTGTTGAGATGAGGCCTGATGTTCTGCCTGGATCTAGTGTCACCGGACTGCTGACAGTGGCCTCTGTGCTGGCTGCTTCAGGACTGGGATTTCTTTACCTTCTGTCTTTAGTCTCGAGGGGCTCCAACTACTTGGACTGATTTCTTTAACACTGCCTGTGTTCTCTTTATTAAAAAAATCTTTCCATTAAATTTTCTTCTCTTAATGAGTATAATTTTGTTTTGCCTCCAGAGTTTGACCTCGATTCACCATTCTATCTACCTCTCTGCCCTACCCTTGACTAACACACTCTGCTTTCATTCCTTACTTATATTTCTAGTGTCACTGCTAGAATTCAGATGTTTGTGAGCAGAGGTGTCATTTCCATAGCTATCACAGTCCCTGGAGATAACAGTTATGAACCAACATGTCCTAAATTCTTCAAGGAGTGTGCAGTGTGTATTTATTGAGGACTGTAAAACATCTCTTACTTTTTCTGCTCTCAGGTAATATGCATTTCATTGAATGCATAATCTCAGCCCTCAAACTGAAAGTCTACAGAGAGAGGATTTGGGATAATGACAAACTTATTTCAAAGTCACAGGAAGAAAACACAATGGGAGTAATTAGTTATAGGTTACAGGCATTGAGTAATTAATATGTGCCAGCCTTAGGCTTAACAGCTACACACATTATTAGCTCAGTTAAACTTACAAATGGCGTAGGTTCTTAGTATCAGTACCTTCATTTTACAGGTAGGAGACTGAAACAAGTAGAGGTTAATTCACTTTCCCTGGAACCTACAGTTAATACATTGTGAGGCCGGGAGCAAACAGATTATTAGTCAATGATATTGTATTGCTTAGAATAGAAATCTGGCAAGTTCACACAATGCTGCACATTCTCTGGGTATAAAGGCATTCACTTATCGATTAATCCATTCATTCATCCATCCACACAGTTGTCAAATATTCAGAGAAAATCTTCTGTTTGCCACTGTGCAGTCAATGGAGAAAGTGTAAGAAAAAACAAAGATGGTTTTTGTCCTTCAAATGTTTTGGTTTCATGGTAAGAGGTATGAGGCATAGAAACTGTGGTTTGATGCAGGATACAGGATGCTTGGGGCTGGTGCACTGGGATGACCCAGAGAGATGGTATGGGGAGGGAGGTGGGAGGCAGGTTCAGGATTGGGAACATGTGTACACGCGTGGTGGATTCATGTTGATGCATGGCAAAACCAATACA
Organism: Raphicerus campestris; assembly: GCA_006410735.1. Classification (NCBI taxonomy): domain Eukaryota; kingdom Metazoa; phylum Chordata; class Mammalia; order Artiodactyla; family Bovidae; genus Raphicerus; species Raphicerus campestris. The sequence continues at coordinate 116,466 of SJYW01007542.1, forward strand.
GTATTGTAAAGTAAAATAAAAAAAAAATTTTTAATTATGTTGGAAAGTAAAAGGGAGTAGATCTTTCATTACTCAAAGAACTGTAATGCAAAGATCATAGTGATAGTTAATTAACTCAAGTGATATTTATTCAGAATATTTCTATTATAATTTTTGTGATAAATTCTGATTTTAAATTAGTGAGCAAAGTTAGACAAGGACCTTAGACCTGGCCTTCATGATACTGAGAAAACTGGGGATAATATAATCATGAGTCAATCACAATGACAATATTAAAAATGCAGTTTAAAAATTTCTATGAATTAAAGTTATATGATATTGTGAGAATGTATCCTAAGAGGATATGACTTTAAGAAATCAGCAAAGAGGCACTGAAAATACAAAAGCATCAGTTCAGTTCAGTCACTCAGTCGTGTCCGACTCTTTGCAATCCCATGAATCACAGCACACCAGGCCTCGCTGTCCATCACCAACTCCCGGAGTTCACCCAGACTCACGTCCATCAAGTCAGTGATGCCATCGCATCCTCTGTAATCCCCTTCTCCTCCTGCCCCTGATCCCTCCCAGCATCAGAGTCTTTT
>SJYW01007542.1:153259-169186 GCA_006410735.1 Raphicerus campestris
GGGGCAGGAGGAGAAGGGGACGACAGAGGATGAGATGGCTGGATGGCATCATTGACATGATGAACGTGAGTCTGAGTGAACTCTGGGAGATGGTGATGGACAGGGAGGCCTGGCGTGCTGCAGTTCATGGGGTCGCAAAGAGTCGGACACGACTGAGCAACTGAACTGAACTGAGAGTTGCAGAATTAAAAATAGTGCAGGGATATAGAAATGATGCAGCTCACTTGTGATCATGAATGTAGCTATGGTTAGAAGCAGAGTTCTCTATAGATACAGCCATAGGTACAGGAATAGGTAAAAGATGGAAATAAAATAAGAGTTCAGTACTAAAGGAACTGCAACAATGGCTTAATAGAAGTAAAGCAGCAGTGTATGACAATATTCATTTTGAATAACATCTGGAGGTTTAGAAAAGTCATTTTAATTGTAATAAAATATGTACCTTCTTATCTCCCTTGGTTGCATTTGTTTCAAGTGAAGAAAATGCCCCTCACCAATGACACCGCGCTGAAAGAATTCATCCTTCTGGGGCTCACGGACCGCCCAAATCTCCAGCGTCTCCTCTTTTTACTGTTTCTGGTCATTTACCTGGTCACCCTCCTAGGCAACCTCGGCATGATGGTGTTAATCAGACTGGACCCTCGCCTTCACATACCCATGTACTTCTTCCTCACACATTTATCCTTTGTAGACTTGTGCTATACTTCAAATGCAACCCCGCAGATGCTGACTAATCTGTTATCACAGAAGAAGACCATCAGCTTTGCTGGTTGTTTTGCAGTTATTTTTCCATAGCACTTCTCCTCACTGAGTTTTGCATGCTGACCGCAATGGCCTATGACCGCTGTGGCCATATGCAACCCTCCGCACTGCAGGATGAAGATGTCCAGGTGCGTCTCCATAAGCTTGACTCTTCCAGGCCATCCTGACTTTTTGTTTGAGCTTTTGTAAATCAAATGTCATCAACCATTTCTACTGTGCTGACCCGCCACTCATTAAGCTTGCTTGGTCTCAAACTCATGTCAAAGAGCTTTCTTTGCTCATATCAGCAGGCTTCAACCTCTGCAACTCCCTCATCATCATCTTGTGTCTTATGCCTTCATTCTTGCTGCCACCCTCAGGATCAAATCAGCAGAAGGAAGACACAAGGCATTCTCCACCTGTGGTTCCCATGTGACGATTGTAACCCTATATTATGGAGCAATCTTCTGCACATATTTAAGATCACCAACAGATAAGAATGCTGAGGAATTCAAGATAATAGCTGTTTTCTACACATTTGTACAGCCGGTACTTAATCCATTGATTGACAGCCTGTGGAACAACAATGTAAAACAAGCATTGAAGAGAGTCCCCAGAAGAAATATGGTCACTCAGATGGCAACGCCTCCAATTTCCAATAAACTATAACTCTTAACCCTTAACTCAAAGGCCTTTGCATTATCGTGATGGGTTTTCAGGCTCTTTATGGCTATGTCTTTCTTAAAGAATATTTCACCAAAAAATACTCAGGTCTGGAACAATGAACTACACTTAGTAGTCTAGGCTGTTGCCCTTCAATATGCTGTCCATGAACCAGAAGAGACCGCGTGACTTTGGAGGTCTCAGCTCCGTGGGGGCAAGGTTCATGTATAGTTTTGCTCACTGTTTGAAGTGAACATTTATCACAAAACCTGTAAATAAGATGATTCTCAATAAATATTTCTTGAGCTATTATTATAGCCCTTTCTCATTATGGAGAATCAAGTTCAACCTCTACACACTACCACTTCCAGAATGGTCTTCAAGAAGAATTTTTAACAATCTAAAATCCTATTGCATGACTTTAAATATGTATGTCTCACCTTTCCCACCGTGAAAAAGAAATGGTTTAAGGACACAAATCATCATTTACATTTCTATTCTACTCTCTACATTCATAGCAAAGTGCAAACAGAAGTTTTCCCTTGAAAATTTATTAACTCTATGGATTAATGAATAAATGAATGAATGAATGATTGCCTCTACTCAGAATGTAGCACTGCATGAGCTTGCCACATTTCTTTCCTAAACAACATGATATCAAAGACTATCTATTAATCTGTTTAAACCCAATCTCACAATTTATTAATAGCGATATGACAGAGAAAGTTAATTGTCCTCTACTATCCTCAGTGTCCCTTTTGTAAAGTGAGCATAGTAATACCAATGACCCAAAGAGTTTGTGAGGATTGACTGAGCAAAACAGTGCCTCACACATATTAAGGGTTTGATATCTATTAGCCATAATCAATTATTTCCATTCCTTTTTTTTTCCTGCAGTTTTTAGACAAGAAAGTCACTCATCCCATATGATCCCCCTACAGAATTTCAAGTGTGAGGGATTAGGTTGTGTATTCAATAAATGCAGATGTACCTGGGAATCAATATACAAGAAGACAAGAAGTGCAGTATATTTGCTGAATTGTACACTGCACACACTCCTTAAATTATTCATCAATATTTGTTAACTTTTTTGGGGGGGGGCCACATCATGAGACACATGGCATGTAGGATCTTGATTCTCCCCATCAGCGCTTGTTGATCAAGTATTAATCTCCAGGGCACAAGCTAAACTGTGGAGATTACAGTTCTTACAGATAAGAGATTGCGGTCTAGTGATGGCCACAGAAATATTAGTAGGTGATGAAAACTGAGTGTGTCAGCCAAGGATGGGGCAAAGTGGTAAGATAGAGTGGAGGATGGAGCTCAAACCCAGTTCTGTGGAGGCAAGAAACCATCCTTGGAGAATACTTCCATGTAAGCATGTCCTAGTTTCAAGATTACCATGAACCAGAGGAGAACAATGAAAGCACCAACTGAAAAGAAACTGGAACAAGAATTTTTAAAGAAGATGAGAGAGAGGACAATCTGTGACTTCAGGTTAAGGAAAGGAAGCCTCCCTTCCCGTAGCTGAAAACGTGGTTTTGAAAGTATCTTTGATATTAATTTCTCATTTAAATGCTTTCTTCTCTGCAATCACCCATTTTCTTTTTTTTTTTTTTTTCAGCTTTCTAATTTTATTGAAACTTTCAGTCATTAAGTCAAAGATCTCTCTTGGTAAATGTCACATTGCACTTGAAAATATGTGGGTTATTTTCAAATGTATTTTGATATCAATTTCTAACATAATTCTCCAGTGATAAAAGAACAGATTCTGTATGGTTTCAATACCTTCAGACTCTGAACGTGTTGCACCTTCTTTTATGTCCCTGGATATTTTCCAGTGTCTCTTAGTTTATAGTCTGTGGGAACTTGAATAGAATTTGTATCTTACTATTGTGTGAAAATTGTATAAAGCTTAATTATGTTGAATTGGTTCATGGTGTTTTCAGGTATACTATATCCTTTTATGTTCCTATATTTTCATTTTATTAATTTTTGAAAGTTTTATATTAAAACTCCAACTAAAAATCTTATTTTCCATACTTAAAAATAATTGTAAAATATAGTGGAGCTATGTCACTTCATTCTGTATTTCCCAAGTCTCCTGCATATGTGTTATCATACTTTCATAATTTAAAAAATAAAAAAGAAAAAAAAAGAAAAACTAGTCAGTTGGGTACAAGAAGGCAGAAATTCAAAACCTACACCAGTCCAGGTTTGATGTATGATACAGGGTGCTCAGGGCTGGTGCACTGGGATGACCCAGAGGGATGGGATGGGTAGGGAGGTGGAAGGGGGGTTCAGGATGGGGAACACATGTATACTCATGGTGGATTCAAGTCAGTGTGTGGCAAAACCAATACAATATTGTAAAGTCAAATAAATTAATTAATTTAAAAAGAAACCCTAACCTGCCACTGTCTAAACATGTGGCATAGGATTTGCTGTTCCTTTAGTGGAGGATCTGATTCTTTAGCTGAAATGACAGGAAGGAGTCCCTACCTCCAAGTGTCATTTTGAGGAATCAAATAAATTTCCAATGGGAAAGTGCTCCACACATAAGAAGTGCTCAATAAGGTGATTGCTAAATACCTTGTCTATCTCATAGTCCTGCTCATGCCTAATCTTGCCCAAGACATGGATGTCCAATAAGAAAGACATTGCTAAGAGCTCTGGATTTTAGGAGAAGAGGAATTTTCAGTATAAAAGATAAAAAAAAAAAACATAAAATAAGACCGTCTTCAAAATGTGAAAATGAAATCATTGCTTCCCTTCTACGTAACTCTCAGGGCAAACAATAAATTAGAAAATATGAAAAAATATGTCTGAAGCTTATGATTAGCTCTTTGATCCCACAGTGTTACAGTGAATCCCAGAAGGGCTGATTCCTAATGACACACTTGTTTCTGCTGCTGCTAAGTACTTCTGAGATTTGCTTTAAGAACAGGCTCCTACCTTCCAAATCCTGCTAGAAATACATCAGTGGTACTCAGCTTAGAGGGGCATCAATGAACTTTCCTAACCAGACATTGAGGAAATGGGTTCATATCCACACCAGAAGTAAGCCTTTATATGTCTTATTTTTAGTCAAGAAGAGATTGTCGTAAAATCTCAAGCAGGTCCACCAACTTTTACACTGTTTGCTCAAAATATACACATGCAAATCTTTATGTTTCAGTTGCTGTTATCTTGCCTGGAAAACCCCATGGATGGAGGAGCCTGGTGGGCTGCCATCCATGGGGTTGTGAAGAGTCAGACACGGCTGAGCAACTTCACCTTCACTTTTCACTTTCATGCATTGGAGAAAGAAATGGCAACCCACTGCAGTGTTCTTGCCTGGAGAATCCCAGGGACGGGGGAGCCTGGTGGGCTGCTATCTATGGGGTCGCAGAGAGTCAGACACGACTGAAGTGGCTTAGCAGATGCTGCTGCTAAGTCAGGCACCTAGTCATGTCTGACTTTTTGCCACTCCATGGATTGCAGTGCACAAGACTTCACTGGCCTTCACTATCTCCTGGAATTTGCTCACACTCATGTTCTTTGAGTCTGTGGTGCTATCCAATCATCTCTTCTGTTTCCCCCTTCCCCTCCTGTCCTCAATCTCAAGCTCTAGCCCACTGAGCTGGCTTCCTCTCTAGGGTGATCTCATCAGGGCTGAACTCTTGCTTTCTGGACTCTGTCTCCTTCCTTTCTTTCTTCCTTCCATTTCTTTTTCTGCAGAAGAGAGGATACTCTCCTGCTCCATCTACCCTATTGTCAGTTCTGCTGGCTTGAGTGCTGTAGGAATGGCTGATTTCATGTACATGTAACTAATGCACTTGACAGGGCTCTGTTTTCAGAAACTTTACAGATTAAATATAATGTTCTTCCTCACTGTCTTGAAATCCTTAATTATTTTTGAACAAGGATGTTGTATATTTTCTCTGTTACTGGATTGTNTCTCATCAGGGCTGAACTCTTGCTTTCTGGACTCTGTCTCCTTCCTTTCTTTCTTCCTTCCATTTTTTTTTCTGCAGAAGAGAGGGTACTCTCCTGCTCCATCTACCCTATTGTTAGTTCTGCTGGCCTGAGTGCTGTGGGAATGGCTGATTTCATGTACATGTAACTAATGCACTTGACAGGGCTCTGTTTTCAGAAACTTTACAGATTAAACATAATGTTCTTCCTCACTGTCTTGAAATCCTTAATTATTTTTGAACAAGGATGTTGTATATTTTCTCTGTTACTGGATTGTGTCTATTGTGTAGATTGTCCTAGTTACCCAGGTTTAACAATCTGTAGCTTTCTACTGCCCTTGACAGAGACAGTAGAGAAGGCAATGACACCCCACTCCAGCACTCTTGCCAGGAAAATCCCATGGAGGGAGGAGCCTGGTAGGCTTCAGTCCACGGAGTCGCTAAGAGTCAGACACGACTGAACGAATTCTCTTTCACTTTTCATTTTCAAGCGTTGGAGAAGGAAATGGCGACCCACTCGAGTGTTCTTGCCTGGNGTCCTAGTTACCCAGGTTTAACAATCTGTAGCTTTCTACTGCCCTTGACAGAGAGGGCAATGACACCCCACTCCAGCACTCTTGCCAGGAAAATCCCATGGAGGGAGGAGCCTGGTAGGGTTCAGTCCACGGGGTCGCTAAGAGTCAGACACGACTGAACGAATTCTCTTTCACTTTTCATTTTCAAGCGTTGGAGAAGGAAATGGCGACCCACTCCAGTGTTCTTGCCTGGAGAATCCCAGGGACAGCAGAGCCTGGTGGGTGGCCGTCTATGGGCTCGCACAGAGTCGGACATGACTGAAGCGACTTGGCCACCGCAGCAGCAACTGTCCTGGAATTGCTCCTTTGCTGTCTCTTCCTCCATCAGAGAGAGGCTCTCCTTGTGAGGGAGTAAACCCACAAGTGGCCTGTTAAGATGCTCACCGGTCATTCTAGGCTAACAAAGGTAGCCAGGTCAGCTGTGATTTTCTCTCTTACTCTCCATAGAGGTTTAGGCATCTCTCCACCTATCAGTACTCCTGCTGCCCTCCAGTCAGGGTATGCCTGGATTCACACAGGTCACTGAGACTGTGAATCCAGACCTTTTCAGATCCCAGAAGCAATCATTNGAGGTTTAGGCATCTCTCCACCTATCAGTACTCCTGCTGCCCTCCAGTCAGGGTATGCCTGGATTCACACAGGTCACTGAGACTGTGAATCCAGACCTTTTCAGATCCCAGAAGCAATCATTATGTGACATGTAACAAACAAGTCCTTCTGCAATAGTGGAGTGGTCCTTCAGTCTAATTTCTTGCTCTGTCTTAATAAACCTGAAATTTCTACATCCTAATCTTTTTTCTTTCTAGCATTTTCTCTTCCAGTAACTACTACCTATTCTCTCACTGGGGTTCTTGGGTGCTGAAGAACATGAAAAATCTCCTAAGCCGCCTTGTTGGCATACAAGCAGATAACCTGATTTCCACTTATTTATTGCTAGACACTTCTTATAGAAAAGCTGAAATAAACCACCTATTAACTTCTTTTTCNGGGGATAATCAGGATTTGCTGTATAATCACTGAATCAGATAAATATTGCACTCTCAAATTATTCAACATATGTTTGTCCATCTGTTATTTCCAGAGACTGTGCTAGCTGCTGAGTTCATATTCTATGCTCATAACGGTTTGCAGTCTAGTGGTAGCAGTAGAAATATTAGTAGGTAATGGAAATAGAGTGTATCAGCCAAGGATGGGCCTGAGCAGTAAGATAATATGGAGGATGGAGGTCACATCAAGTTCTTTGGAGGAAAAAAAAATTGTTTGAGAAGACTTTCACGTAAGCTTTTTCTATTGTCAGGATCAACTTGAATAAGATGAGAGCAATACAAGCACTGATTGGAAGAAACTAAGTGAAAATTGAAAAAATGATGAAGGAAAGATGACAAGCTGTGAGTTTAGTTCAGTTCAGTCACTCAGTCGTGTCTGACTTTTTGTGGCCCCATGGACTGCAGCATGCAGGCTTCCCTGTCCATCACCAATTCCCAGAACTTACTAAAACCCATCTTTACTGAGTTGGTTATGCCATTCAACCATCTCATCCTCTGGCGTCCCCTTCTCCTGCCTTCAATCTTTCCCAACGTAAGGGTGTTTTCCAATATTTGCATCAGGTGGTCAAAGTATTGGAGCTTCAGCATCAGACCTTTCAATGAATATTCAGGACTGATTTCCTTTAGGATGGACTTGTTGGATCTCCTTGCAGTCCAAGGGACTCTTAAGAGTCTTCTCTAGTACCACAGTTCAAAAGCATCATGTTGATTTTAAATGGAAACTAACTGCAATTGAAAAAGTAATCAATTTGGAATGTGAAGGCAAGAATTCAAGTCACACTCTGCCACTTCCTAGCTATGTGGCATAGGGTTTACTGTTCATTTAGTGGAGGGTCTTGTTCTTCAGCTGAAAGAACAGGAGAGAGTCTCTGCCTCTTAGCATTATTTTGAAGGATCAATTAAATTGCCTACAGGAAAGTACTCAACACACAAGAATTGCTCAAAAACTGATTTCCAATCATTTTGTCTGTTTCACAGTTTTGCTTATGCCTAATTCTGCCCAAGACTTCAATGTCCACTAGGAAGAACATTGTTAAGAATTCTGGATTTTAGGAGAAGAGGCTGTTTCAAGTATAAAAGAAAAAAAAAATCAGACCTTCAAAATGCAAACATGCTTTTTTGTGTGTGTGCCATCCACCGTACTCTTAGGGCAAATACTAAATTAGAAAATATGAAAATCATGACTGAGGCATATGATTAGCTTTCTAATACCAAGCACATTCTGGTAAATTCCCAGAGGGCTGCATCCCAAAGACACACTCATTTCTGCTGCTCCTAAGTCCTCTAGAGATTTGCTTTAAGAGCTGCTTCCTAACTCCCATATTCTGCTAGAAGTTGAGCTGTGCATCTCAGCTTAGTGAAGCATCAGTGAACTTCCTTTATCAGAGGTTCAGAAAATAGATGCATATCCAAACAAGAATTAAAAATTGGTATATCTATTTTCTTTCTATTTCTTAAGAAGAGGCTGTAGTAAAAACTCAGAGTGAGGCTCACAGATTTTTACCATGTTTGCTCAAAATATGCATATGCAAATCTTTATGTTTTCAGCAGAATTTGAATCTCAATTGATTTCCTAGATGACAAATCTATTGATATTTCTATTGAGCTCCCTGGGAATATTTTCTAGCCCTGGCACAGAAGTAAAAGAACCAATCAGCAGACCACTCACAAATATGAGTACATTTTCAGTTGTGGAACACAGCAGAGCCTAATACAAGAGCTCTTATTCTTTGTAGCCTGGTGAAATCTTTAGACACTTATATATTGTTCTGCAGATTTTTAGTTGCTGTTTTTAAGATTTTGTGATTGCACATTGATCTTGGTTGAGAATCTATAGGTCCAACAGGTTTTCATAGATTTTTATGGAATTTGGGAAAAAGAAGAAGAAGCAGCAGCAGCTTAAGGGCCATCTTACCAAGAATTCTGCTAAACATTTCTCTTACTTTTACCTCTGCTTTTTTTTTTCTCCTGAAATAAAATCTTTTCTCTGGCACTTGTAATTGACTGGCCCACAAAATTCATCTAGAACACTAGCCCATTGAGCTGAGTGACTCTCTAGGATAATCACCCAAGAGCTGGACCCTAGCTTTCAGCTTCTTTCTTTGTCTTTTTTTTCTTTCCATCTACTTCTTTTTGCAGACATAAGGATGCTCTCTTTCTTCCTCAATGTACCTGCATTGTCAGATCTTCTGGTCTCTGTTTCAGGAATGGCTGGCCTCATGTACATACAGCTTTTGCAGTTGACAGGGCTCTATTTTCAGAAGCCCTTCAAATCAGGTGCAATCTTCTGCTCTGTCTTAATAATTTTTGAAAAGTGATGCTGTACACATTCTTTAGTACTGGATTCAGTCTATATTGTACCATGCCCTAGCTCCAGGTTTAAATATTTGCAGCTTGAGATACCCCATTCCTGGTTCTTCCTCCATCAAGCAGAAGTTCTCCTTGGTTGTGAACTAGTAAAACCACAAACACCTCTTTCAGAAGATGTTCATCTGTCACTCTGGTCTGACTCGGGCTGCCAGGTCAGCTGTGATATGACTTCTTTATTGTCTGTAGATATTTTTGCATCTCATAACTTAGTTCTGCTCCTTTTCAGTTGGGATATGTCTGGATCCACTGGGATTATGAGTCAACACCATTTCAGATCCTACAGACAATCAATATATGTAACATGTCATCAACGAGTTCTGCAAATGAACTTATCAAGTCGAGTTTCTTACTGTGTCTTTATAAATGTGAAATTCCTTCATCCTGATCTTTTTCTATTATTTTCTCTTCTAGTAACTATTACCTATTGCCAGGGTCCAGCCCTGGTGGATCCAGGGTGATTCGAAGGGGAGATGGAGTAGGCATCCTAGGAAAAAACGTATTTAATTACAGATACATAGAGAGATTAGAAACGGATAGTGTAGTGGGAAAATTAGTGAAGAAAAAGATGCTGAATAACTTGCTTTACGTGGAATACCAATCACCACCTACGTAGGCCACAGGCGTCTTTCCATTCTCCCGAAGGAGAGGAGGCACTGAAGATTCCCCGGTCTGATTTAAGAAGCCAAGGCAGAATTAGCAGGCTTGGTGAGTACCCATATTTTAGATGGGAATTCAGCCAGAAAAACGGGNGAGTCTGCACATGTGTCTATTCATTTGTATTGTACTCTTTTCCTCCTAATAAACATTTTGTTTCACTGGTTTAGATCTCTGTGGCAATTCTTTTCTGCAAAATGGAAAAACCAGGGACGTGTCACTGACCACTGGTAAAGTGGCTAGGATTTGCTGCTCTCACCATTGGAACTTGGTCTCACTTTCTGTCCAGGGAACAGAAAGTGGCCTCGCTTCAAGCCACTGCAGGCCAAGGCCACCGGAGATCAATGGCATATCACCTCGTTAGAGTTTGGGTTTTAAAGAGTAAGGGTATGTGTTCAATGAAATGCAAAGTTATCTGAGAGGGGATAATCAGGATTTGCTGTATAATCACTGAATCAGATAAATATTGCACTCTCAAATTATTCAACATATGTTTGTCCATCTGTTATTTCCAGAGACTGTGCTAGCTGCTGAGTTCATATTCTATGCTCATAACGGTTTGCAGTCTAGTGGTAGCAGTAGAAATATTAGTAGGTAATGGAAATAGAGTGTATCAGCCAAGGATGGGCCTGAGCAGTAAGATAATATGGAGGATGGAGGTCACATCAAGTTCTTTGGAGGAAAAAAAAATTGTTTGAGAAGACTTTCACGTAAGCTTTTTCTATTGTCAGGATCAACTTGAATAAGATGAGAGCAATACAAGCACTGATTGGAAGAAACTAAGTGAAAATTGAAAAAATGATGAAGGAAAGATGACAAGCTGTGAGTTTAGTTCAGTTCAGTCACTCAGTCGTGTCTGACTTTTTGTGGCCCCATGGACTGCAGCATGCAGGCTTCCCTGTCCATCACCAATTCCCAGAACTTACTAAAACCCATCTTTACTGAGTTGGTTATGCCATTCAACCATCTCATCCTCTGGCGTCCCCTTCTCCTGCCTTCAATCTTTCCCAACGTAAGGGTGTTTTCCAATATTTGCATCAGGTGGTCAAAGTATTGGAGCTTCAGCATCAGACCTTTCAATGAATATTCAGGACTGATTTCCTTTAGGATGGACTTGTTGGATCTCCTTGCAGTCCAAGGGACTCTTAAGAGTCTTCTCTAGTACCACAGTTCAAAAGCATCATGTTGATTTTAAATGGAAACTAACTGCAATTGAAAAAGTAATCAATTTGGAATGTGAAGGCAAGAATTCAAGTCACACTCTGCCACTTCCTAGCTATGTGGCACAGGGTTTACTGTTCATTTAGTGGAGGGTCTGGTTCTTCAGCTGAAAGAACAGGAGAGAGTCTCTGCCTCTTAGCATTATTTTGAAGGATCAATTAAATTGCCTACAGGAAAGTACTCAACACACAAGAATTGCTCAAAAACTGATTTCCAATCATTTTGTCTGTTTCACAGTTTTGCTTATGCCTAATTCTGCCCAAGACTTCAATGTCCACTAGGAAGAACATTGTTAAGAATTCTGGATTTTAGGAGAAGAGGCTGTTTCAAGTATAAAAAAAAAAAAAATCAGACCTTCAAAATGCAAACATGCTTTTTTGTGTGTGTGCCATCCACCGTACTCTTAGGGCAAATACTAAATTAGAAAATATGAAAATCATGACTGAGGCATATGATTAGCTTTCTAATACCAAGCACATTCTGGTAAATTCCCAGAGGGCTGCATCCCAAAGACACACTCATTTCTGCTGCTCCTAAGTCCTCTAGAGATTTGCTTTAAGAGCTGCTTCCTAACTCCCATATTCTGCTAGAAGTTGAGCTGTGCATCTCAGCTTAGTGAAGCATCAGTGAACTTCCTTTATCAGAGGTTCAGAAAATAGATGCATATCCAAACAAGAATTAAAAATTGGTATATCTATTTTCTTTCTATTTCTTAAGAAGAGGCTGTAGTAAAAACTCAGAGTGAGGCTCACAGATTTTTACCATGTTTGCTCAAAATATGCATATGCAAATCTTTATGTTTTCAGCAGAATTTGAATCTCAATTGATTTCCTAGATGACAAATCTATTGATATTTCTATTGAGCTCCCTGGGAATATTTTCTAGCCCTGGCACAGAAGTAAAAGAACCAATCAGCAGACCACTCACAAATATGAGTACATTTTCAGTTGTGGAACACAGCAGAGCCTAATACAAGAGCTCTTATTCTTTGTAGCCTGGTGAAATCTTTAGACACTTATATATTGTTCTGCAGATTTTTAGTTGCTGTTTTTAAGATTTTGTGATTGCACATTGATCTTGGTTGAGAATCTATAGGTCCAACAGGTTTTCATAGATTTTTATGGAATTTGGGAAAAAGAAGAAGAAGCAGCAGCAGCTTAAGGGCCATCTTACCAAGAATTCTGCTAAACATTTCTCTTACTTTTACCTCTGCTTTTTTTTTTCTCCTGAAATAAAATCTTTTCTCTGGCACTTGTAATTGACTGGCCCACAAAATTCATCTAGAACACTAGCCCATTGAGCTGAGTGACTCTCTAGGATAATCACCCAAGAGCTGGACCCTAGCTTTCAGCTTCTTTCTTTGTCTTTTTTTTCTTTCCATCTACTTCTTTTTGCAGACATAAGGATGCTCTCTTTCTTCCTCAATGTACCTGCATTGTCAGATCTTCTGGTCTCTGTTTCAGGAATGGCTGGCCTCATGTACATACAGCTTTTGCAGTTGACAGGGCTCTATTTTCAGAAGCCCTTCAAATCAGGTGCAATCTTCTGCTCTGTCTTAATAATTTTTGAAAAGTGATGCTGTACACATTCTTTAGTACTGGATTCAGTCTATATTGTACCATGCCCTAGCTCCAGGTTTAAATATTTGCAGCTTGAGATACCCCATTCCTGGTTCTTCCTCCATCAAGCAGAAGTTCTCCTTGGTTGTGAACTAGTAAAACCACAAACACCTCTTTCAGAAGATGTTCATCTGTCACTCTGGTCTGACTCGGGCTGCCAGGTCAGCTGTGATATGACTTCTTTATTGTCTGTAGATATTTTTGCATCTCATAACTTAGTTCTGCTCCTTTTCAGTTGGGATATGTCTGGATCCACTGGGATTATGAGTCAACACCATTTCAGATCCTACAGACAATCAATATATGTAACATGTCATCAACGAGTTCTGCAAACGAACTTATCAAGTCGAGTTTCTTACTGTGTCTTTATAAATGTGAAATTCCTTCATCCTGATCTTTTTCGATTATTTTCTCTTCTAGTAACTATTACCTATTGCCGGGGTCCAGCCCCGGTGGATCCAGGGTGATTCGAAGGGGAGATGGAGTAGGCATCCTAGGAAAAAACGTATTTAATTACAGATACATAGAGAGATTAGAAACGGATAGTGTAGTGGGAAAATTAGTGAAGAAAAAGATGCTGAATAACTTGCTTTACGTGGAATACCAATCACCACCTACGTAGGCCACAGGCGTCTTTCCATTCTCCCGAAGGAGAGGAGGCACTGAAGATTCCCCGGTCTGATTTAAGAAGCCAAGGCAGAATTAGCAGGCTTGGTGAGTACCCATATTTTAGATGGGAATTCAGCCAGAAAAACGGGGAGCAAGAAGGAAATGACATGGGGGAATCAGTCTTTCCAGAAACTGATCCGATTTCTTTATTTTTCAGGTTTGTTTATATACATATTGTTATACATAGGGATGAATACAGAGTCATGCGGGGGTCAGCAGACCTGACCCTTGTCACAATCAGGCGATTCATATAAAATTATACAAAGGTTTTCTGGGTTTTACATCATCTTCTGACCATGAGGCCTGCTGACATTTTATGGCCCTTTCTGATAACGGTCAGTTAACCAGAAAACTTGTTTTTTCCAGCAGCAATTTTTTCTTAAATCGGGCATCACCCTCCAAATAAAGTTGCATTCCTATAGGGTGAGGGTGTAGTGAGTTACAACTAAGAAAGGAATTTACTTAGTCTAAGGTTTAACATGATTAATCTTAAAGGTTAATACTTATTTCTCCTATATGCTAGTTATATTCATTATAAGGGCAGGGAATATGGAGATTTAGCAGCAAACATCAGCCAAACAAATGAAAACCCTTCACCAATGTAATTTCTAATCAACCCACTATACTATACTAATAATTTTCTAACTTTTCAAAAGAGTCTGTATTTGGAAAGTTTTAAAGCATCTCATGCTTCTCACAGTTGGGAGGCAGTAAACAATCACATGTGGCCAGATGAACCTAATCAGGGAGGCTAGAGGACCTTCAGAGGAGTTTGTAAGTTGAAACACTCTTGTCACACCCAGGAATTTTTATTAACTGGAGCTGCAAGTTAACTCCTTCTCCGAGAGAAATGGTGATGGGGAGAGCCCCATGTAAAGTCAGGGGTGTAGGTGAGAGCATAAAACAGACTCTGGTTTTGGGGGTTAGATGCTTGGAAACAGGGGGTTTCCTGAAGCTTGATCATGCCTTTGCATATACCAAGCCTCCTTCCTCATGACCTTTGCCATGGGCGGAGTTCCTCATGCTGCCTCCAGGCAATCTATTCTCTCTGGGGTTTCTTGGGTGCTGAACAATAGGAAAGATCCCTTAAGCTGCCTTGCTCCTGGCATACAAATAGATATCCTGCTTTCAGCTGATTTATTGGCTAGACATTTCTTGCAGAGAAGCTGTAAATAACCACCAATGCAAATCCTTTTTTCCAGTGAACACTGGGATATCTTGGTTTGCTAAGATATCTTTGATATCAAAGTACCTTCAGTTGTGTCTGACTCTATGCAACACTGTGGACTGTAGCCCACTAGGTTCCTCTTTAAATGTTATTCTCCAGGCTAGCATACTGCAGTGGGTTGCCATGTCTTCCTCTAGGGGATCTTCTCAACCCAGAGATTGAGCCTGCCTCCCTTACATCTCCTGCATTGGCAGACGGATGCTTTACCACTAGCACCAGTAACCTGTTAAGAGTCTCATAAGTACAGATGAATCAATCTCTCAATAAAATGAAACATTTGTGCTTCAGGGGACATCTCAGCTATAATTTTCTGATATCCTCTGTGTTAATTCTATACATGTACATATTCCTGCAAGTTTCAGAACTTGCTTTGCTTCTGGCCCTTAAACTTCCTATTATAAAATATCATTCTTCAACTAGCTTTATGGCTTTTTCTCTTTCTGTATCAGTTTGTTGCTAAACACATCACATTTGCATGATTCAGTTCAGTTCAGTTTAGTCGCTCAGTTGTTTATGACTCTTTGTGACCCCATGAATTGCAGTACGCCAGGCCTCCCTGTTCATCACCATCTCTCAAAGTTCACTCAGACTCACGTCCATCGAGTCCGTGATGCCATCCAGCCATCTCATCCTCCGTCGTCCCCTTCTCCTCCTGCCCCCAATCCCTCCCAGCATCAGAGTCTTTTAAATGAGTCAACTCTTCGCATGAGGTGGCCAAAGTACTAGAGTTTCAGCCTTAGCATCATTTCTTCCAAAGTAATCCCAGGACTGATCTCCTTCAGAATGAACTGATTGGATCTCCTTGCAGTCCAAGGGACTCTCAAGAGTCTTCTCCAACACTACAGTTCAAAAGCATAAATTCTTCAGTGCTCAGCTTTCTTCACAGTCCAACACTCACATCCATACATGACCACTGGAAAAACCATAGCCTTGACTAGACGGATCTTTGTTGGCAAAATAATGTCTCTGCTTTTGAATATGCTATCTAGGTTGGTCATAACTTTTCTTCCAAGGAGTAAGCGTCTTTTAATTTCATGGCTGCAGACACCATCTGCAGTGATTTTGGAGCCCCTAAAAATAAAGTCTGACACTGTTTCCACTGTTTCCCCATCTATTTCCCATGAAATGATGGGACCAGATGCCATGATCTTCGTTTTCTGAATGTTGAGCTTTAAGCCAACTTTT
>SJYW01007542.1:174344-192928 GCA_006410735.1 Raphicerus campestris
TGGCTGCAGACACCATCTGCAGTGATTTTGGAGCCCCTAAAAATAAAGTCTGACACTGTTTCCACTGTTTCCCCATCTATTTCCCATGAAATGATGGGACCAGATGCCATGATCTTCGTTTACTGAATGTTGAGCTTTAAGCCAATTTTTCCACTCTCCTCTTTCACTTTCATCAAGAGGCTTTTTAGCTTCTCTTCACTTTCTGCCATAAGGGTGGTGTCATCTGCATATCTGAGTTTATTGATATTTCTCCTGGCAGTCTTGATTGCAGCTTGTGTTTCTTCTAGTCCAGGGTTTCTTATGATGTACTCTGCATATAAGTTAAATAAGCAGGGTGACAATATACAGCTTTGACGTACTCCTTTTCCTATTTGGAACCAGTCTGTTGTTCCATGTTCAGTTCTAACTGTTGCTTCCTGACCTGCATACAGATTTCTCAATAGGCTGCTCAGGTGAGCAACCAGAGATCAAATTGCCAACATCTGCTGGATCATGGAAAAAGCAAAAGAGTTCCAGAAAAACATCTATTTCTGCTTTATTGACTATGCCAAAGCCTTTGACTGTGTGGATCACAATAAACTGTGGAACATATGCAGAGTACATCATGAGAAATGCTGGGCTATAAGAAGCACAAGCTGGAATCAAGATTGCTGGGTGAAATACCAGTAACCTCATATATGCAGATGACAACACCCTTATGGCAGAAAGTGAAGAATTAAAAAGCCCCTTGATGAAAGTGAAAGAGGAAAGTGACAAAGTTGGCTTAAAGCTCAACATTCAGAAAACTAAGATCATGGCATCTGGTCCTATCACTTCCTGACAAATAGATGGTCAAACAGTGGAAATAGTGTCAGGCTTTATTTTTTTGGGCTTCTAAATCACTGCAGATGGTAACTGATGCCCTCATATTAAAATAAGCTTACTTCTTGGAAGGAAACTTATGACCAAAATAGATAGCACATTGAAAAGCAGAGACATTACTTTGGAACAAATGTCTGTCTAGTCAAGGCTATGGTTTTTCCAGTGGTCATGTATGGATGTGAGTGTTGGACTGTGAAGAAAACTGAGGGCCAAAGAATTAATGCTTTTGAGCTGTGGTGTTGGAGAAGACTCTTGAGAGTCCCTTGGACTTCAGGGAGATCCAACCAGTCCATCTAAAGAAGATCAGTCCTGGGTATTCTTTGAAAGGACTGATGCTAAAGCTGAAACTCCAATACTTTGGCCACCTTATGTGAAGAATTAAATTTTGGAAAAGACTGATGCTGGTGGTGGGGGGGATTGATGGCAGGAGAAGAAGGGGACAACAGAGGATGAGATGGCTGGATGGCATCACCGACTCTATGGACATGAGTTTGAGTAAACTCTGGGAGTTGGTGATGGACAGGGAGGCCTGGCATGCTGTGATTCATGGGTCACAGAGCTTCACTATGACTGAGTGACTGAACTGAACTGAACTGAACTGAAGCTCTGCATTAAGAATGATTCTACCTCTGTTGTTTAGTTTAGTTTAGTTTTTTTTTTAATAACTTTGGAACATTGCAATCTGTAAAGAAGATAATTGAACAACTTATTACATAAATTGATCTAAATTTAACTAATTTAACTATATGATGCTAGGAAGATTAGAGTCAAATTTCTGTTCCCCTAGCAGCAAAAAGTTACCAAATTTTGCTATATGCTATAAACTCCTTCAGTGCTATCTTGGATAAATGAAAAATGAATACATAAATGGATAAGCAAACAAAACTCTGATATAAGTTTTTGCCACTTCTCTTTTCCCCTATCCAAGTCCCTCTTCCTTTATCCACATAAACTCTTCTGAATAAAAAATTATTTCTATAATTCATACAGGACTGTTATTTCTGAATCTGGAGTCTTTGTTTTTGGTCTATTCAAATAGGAATGCTACATCTTCCTGTATTGTGGGGCATAGTAATAAAGTACAACTTCCCCCGTGGCTGAGACTGTAAAAAATCTGGCTGTAATGTGGAAGATTCAGGTTTGATTCCTGGGATGGGAAGATCCCTTGGAGAGGAGAATGATTACTTAGAATAGTATGATTGTCTGGATAATTCCATGAACAGAGGAGGTTGGCAGACTATAGTCCATGAGTTAGCTAAGAGTTGGTTTTGAGTGATTGGTAAAATAGGCCTCAGTAATTTTTCTTCAAATTTCTATAATGTGGGACTCTAATACTCAGTGGTAAGGAATCCACCTACCAATGGAGGAGATGTGGGTTCAATCCCTGGGTCAGGAAGATCCCCTTAAGAAGGAAATGGCAACCACTGCAGTATTCTTGTCTGAGAAATTCTATGGACAGAGAAGCCTGGTAAGCTATAGCCCATGGGGTCAGAAAAGAGTTGAGCATCACTTAGCAACTAAACAACAACACCAATACAGTAAGTAGGAAATATAATTTTCAATGTTTGAATTTCTAAGTATGCACATACTGGGAAGCTTCCATGGTTTTCCAGTGGTTAAGACTCTGCTTCCACTGCAGGGGTCACAGGCCATTCCCTGATCCCTGGTCAGGTAACTAAGCTCCTGCATGTGGCACGACTAATATACAAATAAATATGCACATACTACTAAAGACTGCAAAAGTGTTTCCAAACATGCTTACCATTTTGTCCAGAATCATCCTTGGGACCAATGATGAATCTACAATTTTATAGCAATCTGTAAGTAACATTTGATGGTTGAAGCCATTTTAAGATAAACTTTGGGTTATAATTCCCTCATTCCAGTGAGACTGCCCTGGTGGCTCAGATGGTAAGGCATCTGCTTGCAATGCAGGGGACCCAGGTTTGACCCCTGGGTTGCGAAGATCACCTGGAGAAGGAAATGACAACCCACTTGAGTACTCTCGCCTGGAAAATCCAATGCACAGAGGGGCCTGGTAACTACAGTCCATGGGGTCACAAAGAGTCAGACATGACTGAGTGACTTCACTTTCACTTTCACTTTCCCTCATTCCAAAATAAGGTGCAGACACAAGAGCCATTCTGTTTGGGAATCATCTGTACATTGTATACCTAGCTATTAGGGATTATGAGCTTATTAAAAGTTTTACCTCCTTCAGTCTGAGACTATGACTGATGATAGCTATGTGTGAGAGTAGCTGAGGGTCGAAGAAAAAGAGAGAAAGGGAATACAAGAAAGATAGCGAATAAATGTATGATGGACTTCTCATTCACTTCTTATTTTAATTTATCTAAATGGATAATTTTAATTTATCTAAGTGAACTTGCAGAGTTGGACACGACTGAGTGACTGAACTGATTGACTGACAAGTGAACAATACTGGCACCTAAGAAAATGGGCAGAAGAAATTCCACCTTGGTGACTGAATTTGTTCTGTTGGCATTAACAGATCGTCCAGATCTTCAGCCCATCCTCTTTGTGCTGTTCCTGGGGATCTATCTGATCACCGTGGGAGGGAACCTTGGGATGCTGCTATTGATCAGGATAGATTCATGCCTCCACACCCCTATGTACTTTTTTCTTGCCAGTTTGTCCTGCTTGGATTTGTGGTATTCCACTAACGTGACTCCCAAGATGTTGGTGAACTTCTTACCAGAGAAAAAAAAAACATTTCCTACACTGCTTGTTTAATCCAGTGCTATTTTTTCATTGCCATAGTGATTACTGAATATTACATGCTAGCTGTGATGGCTTATGATAGGTACATGGCCATCTGTAATCCTTTGATTTATAGCAGCAAAATGTCCAAGGGGGTCTGCATTTGCCTGATTGCTGGCCCATATACCTACGGGTTCCTTAGTGGCCTGATGGAAACCATGTGGACATACCGCTTGACCTTCTGTGGCTCCAATGTCATTAATCACTTCTATTGTGCTGACCCACCTCTCATTCGACTCTCCTGCTCTGACACTTGCATTAAGGAGACATCCATGTTTGTGGTGGCAGGATTTAACCTCTCCAACTCTCTTCTCACAATCCTCATCTCCTACATCTTCATTCTCACTGCCATCTTGAGGATGCGCTCTGCTGAAGGCAGGCACAAAACTTTTTCCACCTGTGGGTCCCATCTGGCAGCAGTGACTGTGTTTTATGGGACCCTGTTCTGTATGTACCTTAGATCTCCCACAGACCAGTAAGTGGAGCAGTCCAAAATCATTGCTGTTTTTTATACTTTTGTAAGCCCTATGTTGAACCCCATCATTTATAGTTTGAGGAACAAGGATGTGAAACAAGCCTTTTGTAAATTGATTAGAAGAAAGGTACTTTTGAACTAAAATTGCAGTGTCTTTTTCTTTATGTATTAAATAAAAGTTATATTTATGAGAACTGGACAAAGTGTAACTGCATTACAGAAATGTCAATTTTAAATCCATGATTAAAAGCTATAAGGTAATGACAGAAAAGCTAAAGACTCAGTTTATAGTGTTACAAGGGACATGGGAGTGCATTGTGTGTAAAAGTTTGGGCATTATATATGTATTTCATTTTTACACTTATATCTGTATATATACATTAATTTTACATTTAAAAGTTATACATTTTCATAGAAAAATGTTTAATCTCTAAAAGAATATAAAATAAAATATTTCCTTTTCTTTATCCCACTCTGTTCTTCCAATCTCATTTCTCAAATTTACCATTATTAACAACTCTTTTTTATATTTCTATAATGCTTATCTAATATTCACAAATCAATTTATGGTATGGCCATATATGTACATATATATACAAAATTGTTAATAACACATGTTCACTATGGTGATCTGCTGCTGCTGCTGCTAAGTCACTTCAGTCGTGTCCGACTCTGTGTGATCCCATAGACAGCAGCCCACCAGGCTCCCGCGTCCTGGGGATTCTCCAGGCAAGAACACTGGAGTGGGTTACCATTTCCTTCTCCAATGCATGAAAGTGAAAGTGAAGTTATAGTATTTTATAATTTTGTAGCATTTACCATGAAGGGGCTTTGATCCCATGGTTTAGAGGAATGTGATCACAACTGCTAAGACTTGCTGTCACCTTGGGGAGACAATGTGTGATGGCACCCTCATGTCCATGAATGACATCCATTTATTTTTCTCCACCTGTGACAGTCATTTTCAACCAGACATTTTCTCCTTAGGCTGTAATGGAAAACAAATGTTTCCAAACAATTTATTTTTATATATCAATTCCTGAAACAAAGAATGATTCAAACAAATATTTAGGGTTTGGCTTCAGAGGAATTATATCATGTCTAGAGTTTATCAACGTCATCCCAACCTCCTAGGGTTTTCATGTTTTCTCTCCTCTCTAGTAATCTATTTTTTCGGGATGTGGCAGATATTTTCTGTCAATACCATAATTCGATTTTTACCCACAATTGTCCTTTGTCACAATTAATTCTTATATATCTAAGTTGACGAATGTTTAGCAGGTATCTGCAATGAGCCAAGAACTGCTTTACATACCAAGGAACCTGCAAGAACCACTAGTGTTGCACAGTTTCATGAAACTGTAAACATACAAGTAAAAAAATGTGTTAAGTGATATAATAAATAAAAGGAAAGGGCTGATGTTATAGAGGAAAGAATCCATTTATTCTGAGTAAACTGAAGTGAGTCTTATAATTGCACAAAACAAAAACTTGTTCATCTTTTATGCACCTGCCAAAATGTACCAATAAGTCCCATTCAATATTTTGTCAGACCAGGAAGTGTCTGAACAAAATCAGTGTTGGATGTTACTTTCAAAGGAAAAGGATGACACAAATATTATTATCCCCCCAACTGACGCCTTTTTTTTTCTCATTTTATATCAAAGTATCCTTTTCACCTTTTAGAGCTTATTTTTCCTCAATATTTTTATAGTCATTAATTATATGTTATCCCATACAATTATTTCTATCTTTCCATTACTATATATTGTTATTTTTTATTGTTATTGAAATAACTTTATTTTGAAAGTCAGATTGCTTATAAATTTTGTTAAAACATACATACAAATAAATAGCTATTCTTTTAACTTGTAACATTCAATTTATAGTTTGTTGAATTCTTAAATATCTAGAGATCTATTGTTTTTAAGAATACAAACATATTCAGTTATGCAAAAGTAGCCCTTTTATTATTTCAAATGTTGTGATCCTATGGTCCATGTCTCTATCTTTACAATCTAGACGGGCTTGTAAGATTGTACTAAATAAAAGTTCAGTACTGATTGCAGCATTTAAAAAAATGCCCATTTTGAAAGTAAACAAAGTGCCTCCCTTTTTGCATGTATAAGACAATTTCTGGAAGGACTGAGTGACTCTGATGAAGCATTATTTTTAAGGCAACAGTACTGTTCAGAAATACAGGTGACATATGCTGTCACTGATGTTTATAACTGACATTAGCAATATGGTGCTCATAGTTACGTATGGTGCTCATGCACACACGTTTGAGATATAAGAGGATTTCACCCACTACTTTCATGAATTGACTAATTGGCCTCAGATAACCTATTTTTTTTTTTAAGTTTCTATTGAACACTGAGTTGGCCATAGAATAAGTATGTGCTCGTGAAATGCTTTTTGAAGTAGTGAAGTACTTCAGTAGACCATGGGTTTCCCTGGTAACTCAGATGGTAAAGAAACTGCCTGCAATACCGGAGACCCGGGTTCAATCCCTGGGTTGGGAATATCCCCTGGAGAAGGAGATGGAAACCCACTCCAGTATTTTTGCCTGGAGAATCCCATGAACAGAGTATCTTGGATTTTTACTTAAAAATTAGGGGATCACTTTATTAATGATAAAGTTTCTCTTGAAAAATGTTAAAATAGTCTCTTAAATCACTGTTCTTCTCCTTTTAAAGTTCAATCTGACAAATCCTACAGTTACTGAACAAATTCAGCAATGTGATGATTGATGCTTTCATGAGAAAATAGGGAATATTTAATGAACTTTCCCTGTTGTTTGCTGTTCAGTCAGTAAGTTATGTCTAACTCTTTGTGACCCCATGGACTACAGCATATCAGGATTCCCTCTTCTCCACTGTCTCATGTCCATTGAATCAGTTGAATCAGTGGTGCTATCTAATCATCTCATCCTCTGCCACCCTTTTTTCCCTTCTGCCTTCAATTTTCCCTAGCATCAGGGTCTTTTCCTATGAGTCTGCTCTTTGCATCAGGTAGTCAAATTTTTGGAGCTTTAGCATCAGTCCTCCCAGTGAATATTCAGGACTGATTTCCTTTAGGATTGACTGGTTGGGTCTCGTTGCACTCCAAGGGACTCTCAAGAATCTCCTCCAGTGTCACAATTCAAATACATCAATTATTTGATGTGCAGCCTTCTCTATGATCCAGCTCTTCCATCCATATATGACAACTTTAAAAGCCACAGCTTTGATTAGATTGACCTTCATCAGCAAACTGATATCTTTGCTTTTTAATATGCTGTCTAGTTTTGTCATAGCTTTCCTTCTAAGGAGCAAATGTGGTTTAATTTCAAGGATGCGGTCACCACACACAATGGTTTTGAATTCCAAAAATATAAAGTCTGTCACTTCTTTTCAACTTCTATTTGCCACAAAGTGATGGGACTGGATACTATGAGCTTAGTTCTTTGAATGTTGAGTTTCAAACCAGCTTTTTCATTATCTTTCACTCTCATCAACAGGCTCTTTACTTCCTCTTCACTTTCTGCCATTAGAGTGATACTATCTGCATATCTGATTCACTTTCTTAAGGAGCAATAACTATTGTAACATAGCTGCATTTTCCTTCCCCCTGTCTGAAAGATCATCAGCTCTAACTCATAGGTTTTTCTTTTAATGAAAATCAATCCTAGTGTATTTAAACAAATAGTTTAGTATTTCAGGAAACAATAATGCTATAAGTCTAATATTTTTATTCACACGTTTTCTTTGGAGTAGTGGATATTTGAAGAATATTTAGATATTCACACTCACACATGTATATATGGAGGAGAGAAAAAGAAATAATAGTAATTTTCAAAGATCAGGCACTGTTTTAATATTGGGTTGGTCAAAATATTCATTCGACTTCTTCCATCAGATCTTGCAGAACACCCAAACAAATCTTTCTGGCAGACTGTTGTTTCACTGTATGTTATCACCAATACTCTTATTTCAGTATTTTAGTCCTCATTTTAGAGATGAGCATACAAAGACTACAGATTACTGACATAAAATCACATAACTTAGAAAATGAAAAGTGAAAGTGGCTCAGTTGTATTAGACTCTTTGTGACCCTATTCACTGTATCCATGGAATTCTCCAGGCCAGAATACTGGAGTGGGTAGCCTTTCCTTTCTCCAGCGGATCTTCCCAATGCAGCAATCAAGGCCAGGTCTCCCACATTGCAGGTAGATTCTTTACCAGCTGAGCCACAAGGGAAGCCTAAGAATACTGGAGTGGGTAGACTATGCCTTCTTCAGTGGATCTTCCTGAGTCAGGAATTGAACCAGGGTCTCTTACATTGCAGACAGAGATTCTTTACCAACTGAACTGTGAGGAAAGCCCAAGTTTGTGTGAATACTGGAGTGGGTAGCTTTGAAGACTATTTCAAATATGTTTGACTTCCAAATTTATTGCTTTTTTTTTTTTAAACTATACCTTCCTTTTTGTCACTATACTTTGCTGATGACAGAAACCACACAATGAATAAAGCTATAATTTTCTGTCCTCCAATAATGCTATTTACCAGGTTATTTAACTGTTGCTGGACACTGAATGATATAGCCCATTATGAGAAGATGTCCTATCTTATTATCTATAATCAATACAACATGTTTAATAAAGTAAGATTTATAATCAGATCCTGATTCCATCATTTGTCAATTAAATTAAGAGTTAAAAGTATTAATTCTGGAATCAGATTCACTAAGCAGATTACTCAACCTCTCCCTGCCCCAGTTTCCTCGTCTGTGAGATTAATATATGGTGCTTTCTCATAAGGAAGCTGTGTAGAGGAAATGGATTATTACCTAAAATATTTACAACAGTGCTTGTTACATATTTTTCAGTCAATATAATTAACTTATTATTAAATAGAAAATTACTCAATTGTTTGAGACTCTTCCCCCTCATAGCATTATTTTTCCATTATTACATTTATTACGGTTTAAATATAATAACCTTATAGTTTTGGCTATGTAATTTAAACCAATGTTTCCCAAAATATAATAATCACTTAAAAAAAAAAACTGAATAGTGGAATCACTCAGTTGTATCTGACTCTTTGCAATGCCATGGACTGTAGTCTGCCAGGCTCCTCTGTCCATGGAAGTTTTTAGGAAAGAGTACTTTAGTGGGTGGCCATTTCCTTCTCAGGGGATTTTCCTAATCCAGGGATCAAACCTGGGTCACCCACATTGCAGGCAGACTCCTTACCATTTAAGCCACCAAAAAATCCTTTTATATAAACATCTTTACCAGCTGAGCCACATCTTAAGGCCAGATATTACATTTTAAAGAAATTATTTATCTATTACTAAGCCTGATACATAGTCAGTGTTCCCTAAAACATAGATATTGATAGATAAAAGATAGATAGATGGATAGACAACTTTTACAAAGTGGAAATTACAATTTAAGTCTTATAATGTGAAGAGAATTAGACACCATGTTAACATACTGATGGTATCATCAGTTCAGTTGAGTCACTCAGTCTTGTCCGATTCTTTGCGACCCATGAATTGCAGCATGCCAGGCCTCCCTGTTCATCACCATCTCCCGGAGTTCACTCAGACTCACGTCCATCAAGTCTGNTTCAAGAACTTTTTCAGAAAATCTAGTTTATATTTAATATGTTCTGGAATGCAAATGGAATTCTGGAAAGCATGGAAGAATGGAAGCATTAGAGTACATATGAGATTGTAACAAAAAAGAAGTGTTCCACTTTTTGACAAAACACCAAATATCCCAAACTGAATGAACTGCATCTAAGATATGCTAAGGGTAAAGGAAAGGCATTTCTTTCAAATATGTTCTCAGAGACTTTCATTCTAGTTCATCCTCTCTCTCCTTTACTGATTGCTTTTAAAAATACAGGGAAACCCACTCTATCATCACCGTTTTGCATCATGTAAGATTTCTGGAGTAAAAAATATGAACATGGACTAAAATCTGTATGCCAGTTAGATTCTAATGTATTTCAAATCTCTTTGGTACAGTTTTATGTTTTTGAAACTTTTTGTTGTTATTTTAATGTTGAAACTGAATTTTTATTGATCAATTTGTGTGGTAGGTCTAAATGTTAGTCATGTAACATTCTCAGTTATTAAAAAGAAGTTAATATACTCTTCAGGGATAGACTCCATTCAGTTTCACAATATCACGGTTACACTTCTGAAACTCATATCAAAGCCACAATGAGCCACTTACTGTAAGGTGAATGACATAACCATATAACTTTGATTGGATAATCTATAGAACTATTGACCTTCACATATAGGTTCTAACATAGACTTTGATTTTCATCTTAAGTATGTCCATGATTTTAAAGTATTTATTTTATTTTTAAAGGTCAGTTAAAATTCCAGATGTTACAGCCTGTGTATTCATATTATTTTTAGAATTCCCATTACATTGCAAAATTTATGCAAATTACACATCAATTCATTCTGTAAAATGATATTTTATATCTTTTACAAAAAGTCCTTTCCATACTGAAAACAATTATATACTGAATTTCTACTTTGCTGCCTGTTAAGATTTTGCTATAAATTTAAATAATAAATACTGCCTGTTATTCAAACACAAAGTGATCCCCAAAAATATCAACCCAATGGGCCATTGTGATAGTTTAATTTGCAATATGGGTTAATACATAATCAAAAAACACTGCTGACTACAAGGCTATTTCCAAGGAATTGTAAAAACTGTGAGCCTTTTTCATTTTCAGGGATTTGATAAGAAAAAATTGATATTTCCAAGAATCATCATTTCCTTTCACCAAAATACATCTTCTATCTATAAAAGGCCAAAAAAGCAAGTTAACTCATTGTTATATGGCAAGGTTCAATGCAAAAGTGAAAAGAATTTTAATTAGAAAATGTCATATTCCCATATTCTAAAGAATTAATTTACTTTCCACTGTGAAAGCAAATTGAAGAGAGGGATTTAATACAATATACTCTTCTACAACATTTCACTCCCTATTTCACTGGAATAAAATGCAAAATTCTTACCGTGGCCTACAAAACCTTATGTAGTCTGCTCTCACTCCCACTCCAGGATCCAGCCTTGCCTCCAATCTCTCTCCTACTCTTACCTCTCCTTCTGCCAATCATTCCACATATTATTCCTTCTGTATCAAAACACATCCTGCCTCAGAGCCTTTCCACTTACTGTGTCCTATGCTTGAAATGCTTTCCTCCAGAGAGCAACATAGCTCCATCCATCAGTTCATTCAGTTCTCTGCCCAGAATTACTTCAGAGAGTTAATCATCCTACCAAAAATCTCCCTTTTAACCCTAACACTTTCTATTCTTTCCTGTACAAAGTAAGTGCTCAAATATTTGAAACTTCTGAATGAGGGTTACAATAAACCCCCGATGGCTAAGATTAAACAATTCTTCCCAAGTATCATAGATATCTTCATAAAATCCTTAATATGGGTCTAGAAGGATGAATAGAAATCCACAAAGCATAAAACAGCATTCACTTGTGCAAAATGGCCAGTAGTTCAGGAAATTAAAGAGTAAAATAGAGTGATTAGTTAGTGATGTGGCTTTGTCTGCCTTGCCAAAGAATTTAGTGACTGGGGAGCAAAGTGAAGATTTAACCCCAGAGAAAAGGTGATATGAGAAAAGATCAGCTCTTTTGGAGGGACTTCACAGATAAAAGCATGGAGGACAGATTTGGGGCAGGTAAGAACAGAATCCTTGAACAGCAAGGTCAAACCAGTCAGTCCTAAAGGAAATCAACCCTAAATATTCATTGGAAGAACTGATGCTGAAGTTGAAGCCCCAGTACTTTGGCCATCTGAAGCAAAGAACCAATTCACTGGAGGAAAAAAAAAGCAATACCCTGGGAAAGATTGAAGGCAAAAGGAGAAGAGGGTGGCAGAAGATGAAATGGTTTGATAGCATCATTGACTCAGTTAACATGAAAGTGAAAGTCACTCAGTTGTGTCCAACTATTTGCAATACCATGGCCTATACAGTCCATGTAATTCTCTAGGCCAAAATACTGGAGTGGGTAGCGTTTCCCTCCTCCAGGGGATTTTCCCAACCCAGGGATAGAACCCAGGTCTCCCACACTACTTGAGGATTCTTTACCAGCTGAGACACAAGGGAAGCCCAAGAATACTGGAGAGGGTAGCCTATCCCTTCTCCAGTGGATCTTCCTGACCCAGGAATCAAACAGGGGTCTTCTGCATTGCAGGCAGATTCTTTACCAACTGAGCTATCCGGGAAGCCCAAGTTGACATGAATTTGAGCAAACTCCAAGAGATACTGGATGACAGAGGTGCCTGGCATGCTGCAATCCATGGGGTCACAAAGAGCTGGACACTACTTAGCAACTGAAAAGCAACAACAACAGCAAAGAACAGAGTCCAAGAGACAGTTTAGTAGGCTAGGTTAATAATTCAAGACATGATCAGGGTCTGAATTTAGGCATGGGATGTTAAGAGGGTGATGGCTTTTACCTATGAAAAACTTCAGTAGTGATGATTATTCTCTATAAATAACACATGTCTAAATACAATTTTTAGGATAATTTTTCCTTTACATTAATATAATTTGTTGAGCAAATGCAATATGAAAAAAAGAGAAATACATACCAAAAAATATCTAGTTCATTGAACAATTTACTGCATTTTTCTAAGAGACAGAAGATGAATTGTGACAGTCCCACAGGATGCTATACCTTGAAATTGCAACTACTGAAATAAACACTAAAAAATGTTTCTAGAGCTTTTGGATTCCTGTGAGACAAATGCATTTGAAAAGGCTTGCAGGTATTACCTGGAAAATAATTGCAAGCAGTATATAGGGAATCTGATGAGTAGGAAAGACTGTTCACAGCAAGATTAATATACAGTATTAAACTTAAATCAATAAAATTCTCTCTGGACTCAAGCACTATCTGGTCTTCACATGGGTGGTAAAACTGAAAGATGAAACAAAACATTCCATCACTTTCTAGATAATGATACAGAATTATAGCCCAAAGATGGAACTGTTAAAATAGTAGAAATTTTTCTCATGCTCAAAATAGCTTCAGATCAGATAGGATTGTACTCAAATACACCATTTGTATAAAGAAAAGCAAATGGGTCCCATTTCTGGCCTTATTTTCTAGTATATCAAAATTACTCTGTCATAACGAACCCACATGCCAACGCAGGAGACATGGGAGATGCAGGTTCAATCCCTGGATTGGGAAGAGCCCCTGGAGAAAGGCATGGCAACCCATTCCAGTATTCTTGCCTGGAGAATCCCATGGACAGAGGAGCCTGGTGGGCTATAGCCCAGGGGTTGCAAAGAGCCAGACATGACTGAAGTGTCTTAGCACGCATGCAATATTAAAAAATACACTGATGTCTGGCTTCTGAATGGACCATGTGTGACATACTATGTTTCTCAATATGTCACATTAATATTTATCATCTCCTACAGTATTACTGGTAGTTAGAAAACTAAAAGACAAATTCAGACAAGGTATCTAAGGAATCTGAATATGCACTTTCATTAATCCAGTAACCTGGGCTGTACTATGCTTAGCCACTCAGGCATGTCCAACTAACATGACCCCATGGACTATAGCCCACCAGGCTTCTCTGTCCATTTGGGGATTCTCCAGGCAAGCATACTGTAGTGAGTTGTCATCCCATCCTTCAAGGGATCTTCCCAACCCAGGGATCGAGCCCAGTTTCCCACACTGCAAGGAGATTCTTTACAGTCTGAGCCACCAGGGAAGCCCCAATCCAGTCATCTACTTAGGGCAAATTATATTACAAAAATAATTGAATAAGTGGCTCAAATTCATATTTAATTCATCAAAGTTGAAAAGAACAGAAACAGACTGAAACAGTTTAAACTAAAAAAGGACACTTGTGAACAGATATCTAAAAGTCACAAATGCCAAGTACTACAAGTGAGAAGGGATTTATGCAAACTGAAATCATTAACAGGAAAGCTACCAGAGCCAAAGCAGTGGCTTGCCCTATTTTTCTTGCAAGAGGCACATCAACCATCCCCAGGACCTGTGCTCCTCTTGCTTCTCTTCTTTTCCTTCTTTTCAGAGCACTCCAATGTGCTGTAGAGCTAACTTAAAATCCAACTGTTTATTGCCTTCTGGTATATATGCTTCACGGAAGCAGAAAACTTAGTTTTATTCACTGATGTGTTCCAAACAACTTGAATAGTGAGTGAGTAGTACATGGTAGATGCTCTGTATATCTGTTCCATTTTTTGTTTATTTCCTTGCTATTTCTTCTTGCTCCCCCCCCCCACTTTATTAATCTTTAGTGTGCACATGGTCACATTTGGCTACTTCAGCCCCCAACTTCAGCTATCAGTGGGGGGCAGTCCCAAGATGACAGAGGAGTAGGATGGGGAGACCACTTTCTCCCCCACAAATTCATCTAAAGATCATTTGAATGTTGAGCAACTTCCACAAAACAACTTATGAACGCTGGTGGAGGACACCAGTCACCCAGAAAGGCAACCCATTCTCCTCAAAAGAAGGGATTTGATTACTGGCTTATTTGTTCTCTCACCTTTTGACCCTCCCTTTTCTCCCCCAGGTCACCTCTATCTCCTTTCTCCTCCTTCTCTTCTCTACTTAACTCTGTGAATCTCTCTGGGTATTCCAGGCTGTGGATAACACTTAGGGAGCTATTTACTGGCTAGATTACTCTCTCCCATTTTGACTCCCCATCTTCTCCTCCTGGTCACCTCTATCTCCCCCCTCCCTCTTCTTTTCTCTATGTAACTCTTTGAATCTCTCTGGGTGTCACTCACTGTGGAGAACTGTTTCTCCATTAACCTAGATGTTTTCTCACCTGTGCTGTATGGATGGAGGACCACTGAGGCTACTGTAAGAGAAGCACAGAAAGTCAGAGGCAGGAGGCTTAATTCCAAAACTTGAGAACATCAGAGAACGCTTTATTCCAGGGAACATTAATAGAAAAGAGCTCACCACAAAGTCTCCATACCTACACTGAAACCAAGGTCCACCCAAGAGTCAACAAGTTCCAGTGCAAGACATACCATGCTAATTTTCCAGCAAAGCAAGAACACAACCTGAGCATTAAAAGACAGGTTGCACAAACCCATAGACACCCAAAAACTCCATACTGAATAATACATTGCACTCCAGAACAAAGAGATCCAGCTCTACCCACCAGAACACAGACGTAAGCTCCCCCAACCAGGAAACCTTGACAAGCCACTAGTCCAACCCCACCCACAGGGAGCAGATTCCACAATAAAGATAAACCATGAAATTTTAGCCTACACAAAGGGCACCCCAAACACCATAATCTAAACAAAATGAAAAGGCAGAGAAATATACAGCAGGGGAAGGAACATGATAAATACCCACCAAACCAACAAAAGAAGAGGAGATAGAGATTCTACCTGAAAGAGAATTCAGAATAATGATAGTAAAGATGACCCAAAATCTTGAAAACAAAATGGATTTACAGATAAATAGACTAGACACAAGGATTGAAAAGATGCAAGAAATGTTTGACAAGGACCTAGAAGAAATAAAAAAGAGTCAGTCAATAATGAATAATGCAATAACTGAGATCAAAAGCACTCTGGAGGGAACCAACAGTAGAATAACTGAGGCAGAAGACAGGATAAGTGAGGTGGAAGATAGAATGATGGAATAAATGAAGCAGAGAGGAAAAACGAATGAAAGGAAATGAGGACAACCTAAGAGACCTCTGGGACCATGTTAAATCCCCCAATGTTCAAATTATAGATGTCCCAGGAGAAGAAGACAAAAAGAAAGGGCATAAGAAAATACTTGAGGAGATAATAGTTGAAAATTTCCCGAAAATGGGGAAGGAAATAATTACCCAAGTCCAAGAAACCCAGAGAGTCCCAAACAGGATAAAACCAAGATGAAATACTCCAAGACACATATTAATCAAACAAATGAATATCAAACACAAAAAGCAAGTATATATGGGGAGGGTGGTGGGAGAGGGGTTCAGGATTGGGAACTCATGTACACCCGTGGTGGATTCTTGTCAATGTATGGCAAAACCAATACAATATTGTAAAGTAAAAAAATAAAATAAAATGAATTATAAAAACCAAAAATAATAAAAATTTAAAAATAAAAGCAGCAAGGAAAAAGCAACAAATAACACACAAGGGGATCCCCATTAGGATAACAGGTCATCTTTCAATAGAAACTCTTCAGGCCAGAAGGGAATGGCAGGATGTACTTAAAATGATGAAAGAGGAAAACCTACTTCACCTAGCAAGGATTTCATTCAGATATGAAGGAGAAGTCAAAAGCTTTACAGACAAGCAAAAGCTGAGAGAATTCAGCACCACAAAACCAGCTCATCAACAAATGCTAAAGGATCATCTCTAGACAAGAAACACAGAAAAGGTTTATAAAATCAAACCCAAAACAACACTTAAACCTTAAATGCAAATGGGTTGAATGCCCCAACCAAACAAAGACTGGCTGATTGGATACAAAAACAAGACACTTATATATGTTATCTACAAGAGACCCACCTCAAACAAAGGGACGCACACAAGACTGAAAATGAAGAGCTGGAAAAAGATATTTCATGTAAATGGAGAACAAAAGAAAGCAGGACTAGCAATACCCATTTCAGATAAAATAGACTTTGAAATAAAGATCACGAAAAGAAGGACACTACATAATGTTCAAAGGCTCAATCCAAGAAGAAGATATAACAATTATAAATATATATGCACCCAAAATAGAAGCACCTCAATACATAAGGCAAATGTTAACAAATATGAAAGGGAAAATTAACAGTAACAAAATAATAGTGGGAGACTTTAACACCTGATTCACACCTATGAATAGATCAACTAAACAGAAAATTAGCAAGGAAACACAAGATTTAAATAATAGAATGGCCCAGTTAGACCTAATTGATATCTATAGGGCATTTCACCCCCAAAACAATGAATTTCACCTTTTTTCCAAGTACACAGGTAACATTCTCCAGGATAAACCACATCCTGAGCCATAAATCTAGCCTTGGCAAACAAAAGCTTGAAATCATTTCAAGTATCTTTTCTGATCACAATAAGGTAAGATTAGATGTCAACCACGGGAGAAAAAAAATGCAAAAAAAGCAAAGTGGCTGTCTGAGGAGGCCTTACAAATAGCTGTGAAAAGAAGAGAAGCGAAAAGCAAAGGAGAAAAGGAAAAATATTATGATTTGAATGCAGAGTTTGAAAGAATAGCAAGGAGGGATAAGAAAGCCTTCCTCAGTGATCAATACAAACAAATAGAGGAAAACAACAGAATGGGAAAGACTAGAAATCTCTTCAAGAAAATTAGAGATACCAAGGGAACATTTTATGCAAAGATGGGCTCAATAAAGGACAGAAATGGTAGGGACCTAACAGAAGCAGAAGATATTAAGAAGAAGTGGCAAAAATACAAAGAAGAACTGTACAAAAAAAGATCTCCATGACCCAGATAATCATGATGGTATGATCACTCACCTAAAGCCAGATATCTTGGAATGTGATGTCAAGTGGGCCTTAGAAAGCATCATTATGAGCAAAGCTGGTGGAGGTGACAGAATTCCAGTTGAGCTATTTCAAATCCTGAAAGATGATGCTGTGAAAGTGCTGCACCCAATATGCCAGCAAATTTGGAAAACTCAGCAGTGGTCACAGGTCTGGAAAAGGTCAGTTTTCATTCCAATCCCAAAGAAAGGCAATGCCAAAGAATGCTCAAACTGCCACACAATTGCACTCATCTCAAATGCTAGAAAAGTAATGCTCAAAATTCTCTAAGCCAGGCTTCAGCAATACATGAACCGTGAACTCCCTGATGTTCAAGCTGGTTTTAGAAAAGGCAGAGGAACCAGAGACCAAATTGCCAACATCAGCTGGATCATCGAAAAAGCAAGAGAGTTCCAGGAAAACATCTTCTGCTTTATTGACTATGCCAAAGCCTTTGACTGTGTGGATCACATAAACTGTGGAAAATTCTGAAAGAGATGGGAATACCAGACTAACTGATCTGTCCCTTGAAAAACCTATATGCAGGTCAGGAATCAACAGAACTGGACATGGAACAACAGATTGGATCCAAATAGGAAAAGGAGTATGTCAAGGCTGTATATTGTCACCAGGCTTATTTAACTTATATGCAGAGTACATCATGAGAAACGCTGGGCTGGAAGAAGCGCAAGCTGGAATCAAGATTGCCAGGAGAAATATCAATAACCTCAGAGATGCAGATGACATCACCCTATGGCAGAAAGTGAAGAGGGATTGAAGCCTCTTGATGAAAGTGAAAGAGGAGAGCGAAAAAGTTGGCTTAAAGCTCAGCGTTCAGAAAATGAAGATCATGGCATCTGATCCCATCACTTCATGGGAAATAGATGGGGAAACAGTAGAAACAGTAGCAGACTTTACTTTTTTGGG
>SJYW01007542.1:196464-210307 GCA_006410735.1 Raphicerus campestris
GTGGGGTGGGGGTGGGGGAGGTGGATGCTTAGAAAATACCAGGGGGGGACCCCTGAAGCTTGATCATGTCCTTGCGTATGCCAGGCTTCCTTCCTCATGACCTTGTCACAGGTGGGATTCCTCACACTGGCTCCTGGCACTTCTCTTGTCTTCAATTTTTCCCAGTATATGGATCTTTTCCATTGCGTCAGCTCTTTGCATCAGGTGACCAAAGTATTGGAGCTTCAGCTTCAGCATCAGTCCTCCCAATGAATATTCAGGGCTGATTTCCTTTAGAATGGACTGATTTGATCTCCTTTCTGTCTAAGAGACTCTCAAGAGTTTCCAGCACAGTAGTTCAAAACTTTCAGTTCTTCAGCAGTCAACCTTCTTTATGGTCCAACTCCCACATCCACGCATGGTTACTGGAAAAGCCACAGCTTTGTCTATAGGAACCTTTGTTGTATTTTTGTCTTATTAGTTGTTAAATGTAATACAGTGACCAAACAGGTGCTAGTATTTGGAGCATAAGTATAGAGATGTAAAGATTAGATAAGTATCTTTATGCCATTGAAATGGAAGCTTTGTATATTCTAAATGAATATTTTCCAAAAGGACTCATCATTCTGCTGAGTGAAAGAATTAGTCGCTCAGTCATGCCTGACTCTTTATGCCCCATTGATTGCATTGTCCATGGGATTTCCAGGCAAGAATACTGGAGTGGGCTGCCATTTCCTACTCCAGGAGATCTTCCCCACCCAGGGACTGAACCGGGTCTATCTAAGTTGCAAGTGGATTCTGTACCAATAAGCCAGAGAAACCCAAGTGCTCTGGAAAGAGTACTCCTATTATTTACATAAATTCTGATTCTCTAATTATTGTATTTTCCTCCCAAGGACAGAAGGTATAAATGTAAGCCTTGCAAATTATTTCTTTGACAAATTAACAGAAATTGTTGGATCTAATCCATCTACATAATTTGGGTGTAACACATACATTCCAGAAAAATTCAGAGATTTGCTACCTTGTAACTTTCAAGGGTTTTCACGCTTCTTAGCCTGTTATGGGGGCCTTCAGTTTATTTGACTGTTTTCCAATAAAATAAAAACATTTTATTTAAAATGTTTTCTTTTGTACTATAAAAAAATTCATCCTTGTAGAAAATTCATCCTTGAAAATATACCTATGGGTTTATTTGATTTCTCTTGAAAGCCTTTTGTCTCTACATGTTCACTCTATCTGAAAGTACTACTCATCTTTGTCCTTGCAGAAAATAGTTTTCCTTCAAGCTCTTATTAAATGTTATTATTCTTTGATCCGTGTACTGATTCTAGAACACAATGAATTACTCCATTCAAATCTTTACTATTGAACTAATCACTTCTAATGGTAATTTTCTCTTCATTTATCTCCTTTACCATGAAGACGCCAAACAGATCTTTTAAGGCAACCACTGTTACCATTTACCTTTATTTCTCTGGCAAAGTGACTCACATACATGTAGCGTTAACTGATGTGTGTGTACAAAGATTATCTTATTATAGTGACTAACTCATATGCCATCTCATATGCTAACTCATATGTGATACTTTTGGAAGTATCACAAAATTAAAGTAGCTAACTTCTGAGGGTACTTCATTCAACATCTAGGAACAACTTAGATACTGGAAATATATTCAATATATTGTTATCTGCATTTCAATAGATCAAGCACACAGATTTCTTTTGTTATGCTCTGGTTAAAAATAGGTTTACAATTCAAATTATTTGCCAATACTGTATTTTGTAAGTTTTATATAAAAAATCAGTAAATTCTAATATCTCTTTAAATTTGGAAGCTCTTAAGATCTTAGCTCTTAAGACTTCCCTGGTGGCTCAGACTGTAAAGCGTCTTCCTATAATGCGGGAGACCTGGGTTCAATTCCTGGGTCGGGAAAATCCTCTGGAGAAGGAAATGGAAACCCACTCCAGTACTCTTGCCTGGAGAATCGTGTGGGCGGAGGAGCCTGGTGGGCTACAGTCCAAGCAGTCACAAAGAGTCGGACACGACTGAGCGATTTCACACACTCACTCACTCACTCAAACTCTCCATTCAGAATGATTCTATCTCTGTTGATTAGTTTTTTGTTTTATAACTTCTGGACATTGTAAGTCTATAAGGAAGATAATTGAACTATTTATTATATAAATTGACCTATATTGAATTAATTGAACTATATGCTGCTAGGAAGGATAGTTATTTCTCCACTGATCTCCAGTAGCAATTTGGGCACCTACTGACCTGGGGAGTTCCTTTTTCAGTATCCTATCATTTTGCTTTTTCATACTGTTCATGGGGTTCTCAAGGCAAGAATACTGAAGTGGTTTGCCATTCCCTTCTCCAGTGGACCACATTCTGTCAGTCCTCTCCACCATGACCCGCCCGTCTTGGGTGGCCCTACATGGCATGGCTTAGTTTCACTGAGTTTGACAAAGCTGTGGTCCATGTGATTAGACTGACTAGTTTTCCGTGATTATGATTTGTGTGTCTGCCCTCTAATGCTTTTCACAGCACCTACCGTCTTACTTGGGTTTCTCTTACCTTGGACATGGGGTATCTCTTCACGGCTGCTACAGCAAAGTGCAGCTGCTGCTCCTTACCTTGGACAAGGGGTATCTCCTCACAACCACCCCTCCTGACCTTGAAAGTGGAGAAGCTCCTCTCAGCACTCCTGCACCCAGGCAGCCACTGCTCCTCAGGTATGGGATAGCTCCTCCTGGCTGCTGCCCCTGACCTTGGATGTGGTCAAGGCTATGGTTTCTCCAGTGGTCATGTATGGATGTGAGAATTGGACTGTGAAAAAAGCTGAGCACCAAAGAACTGATGCTTTTGAACTGTGGTGTTGGAGAAGACTCTTGAGAGTCCCTTGGACTGCAAGGAGATCCAACCAGTCCATCCTGAAGGCGATCAGTCCTGAGTGTTCTTTCGAAGGACTGATGCTAAAGCTGAAACTCCAATACTTTGGCCACCTGATGCGAAGAGTTGACTCATTGGAAAAGACTCTGATGCTGGGAGGGATTGGAGTCAGGAGGAGAAGGGGATGACAGAGGATGAGATGGCTGGATGGCATCACTGACTCGATGGACATGAATTTGGGTGAACTCCGGGAGTTGGTGATGGACAGGGATGCCTGGCATGCTGCAGTCCATGGGGTTGCAAAGAGTCAGACACGCCTGAGCAACTGCACTGAACTGAACTGAAATTTGTTATAGATAGGAACCTTAAATCCTTTAAACCGGAGTAGTAACAAGAAGGGTGTAAGACTGCCATTACTTGTTACGTTTCTGAGATAAGAATTCTGTGAAGAACAATGAATTCTTTTAGCCAAGGTAGAGAGTGACTACAGGAGTGGCCACCACTGTTAATCTGGCAAATGATAGTCTGCTTCCCAGGCTACTTTTATTCCTCACTAAGATGTGTAGTTCTTGCTTTCATCTGGGGATACACTTTAATATATATATATTGGTAATTTGCATATGTGCTAAGTCTCTTGAGTTGTGTCCAACTCTTTGCCACCTTATAGACTATAGCCAGCCAGGGTCATCTGTCCTTGAATTCTCCAGGCAAGAATACTGAAGTGTTTACCATGACTTCCTCTAGGGTATCTTCCCAACCCAGTGGTCAAACCTGAGTATCCTTCAGCTCTTGCACTGCAGGTAGAATTTTTACTGCTGAGTCACCAGGGAAACCCAATAGGTTATTTATCCTCTCTTTATCTTTGCTGTCACTTTAGCTCCCCATTTATTTACAGATTTAGTGTTGTGTTGACCACTTCCCTCTTGTCAAGACCCTAATATGCATTTCCATGAGTCAGCCTTGTCTCCCAAATCACTGAACAAAAGCTGAGCTCCACTAACCTCTCAGAAAGAAAAAAAAGCTATTTATAGTATTTTTACTATAACAGTCCAAGCAAACTAAGACAATAATCCACACAATAGCCAGACATCTAGAATTCACTAAAAGACAGTACATGGATGAATATATTGTTTGATTTCGGTTATGTACAGTTCAGAAGCCAGCACAAGGGGTCCACAGTGACACGAATGATCACATCATCATCACATCATGTGGTTGCTCAGTTGTCTCCGACTCTGCCACCCCATGGTCCGCTAGGCTTCTCTGTCCGTGGGATTCTCCAGGCAAGAATGCTGGAGTGGGTTGTCAGTTCCTTCTCCAGAGGCTCTTCCTGACCCAGGGATTGAATCCAGGTCTCCCACACTGCAGGCAGATTCTTCACCACCTGAGCGACCAGGGAAGCCCATTAAAAGTGAAGATGCAGCTAACTTGAGGGATAATAACTGAGAAAGGAGGTGAAATGTGGTCTGAAGTAGTGTTAATCTTATCCTTGCTTTTGAAACAGGTCTTATAAGTTAGCTTACTGTGTTAACAATTCATTAGGCTGTATGTGTCTGTGCTATGTACATTTTGCATGTGTGTATTAAACTTCCCTATAAAGAGTAAACATATATAAAAAATGACACTAGTCTTCAAAGAAGGAAAGCTTCATTCCAGTATCAAAGCATTCTGTTTGTAAAACACAGAGCATATCGAAGTGCTACTGCTGCTGCTGCTGCTGCTGCTGCTGCTAAGTCACTTCAGTCGTGTCTGACTCTGTGTGACCCCAGAGATGGCAGCCCACCAGGCTCCCCCGTCCCTGGGATTCTCCAGGTAAGAACACTGGAGTGGGTCGCCATTTCCTTCTCCAGTGCATGAAAGAGAAAAGTGAAAGTGAAGTCGTTCAGTCATGTCCGACTTCTAGCAACCCCATGGACTGCAGCCTACCAGGCTCCTCTGTCCATGAGATTTTCCAGGCAAGAGTACTGAAGTGGGGTGCCACTGCCTTCTCTGATTGATGTGGCCGCCATAATGAAGTACCACACACTGGGATGCTTAAACCAGCGAGATGGATCTTCTCCTAGTTTGGAGGCTATAAATTCATGATCAAAGTGTCAGTAGGGTTGGTTTCATTCTGAAGCCTCTGTCTGGCTTGCAGATGCCTGTCATTTCCCTGTGTCTGTAGGTGCTCTATCCTTTGTGAGTTTCTATGTACTAATCTCTTAAAAAAATAATAAAGGCAGCAGTCATCTTGGGTTGGGACCCACTCATATGAACTCAGGGCACTTTAATTTCCTCTTTCAAGATGCTATCTCCAAATTCAAACATATTCTGAAGTACTGACAGTAGAGATGTTGATATATGGATTATAAAGGAACACAGTTCAATCCATAACACTAAGTAAGGTAGTAACACATTGTGACACAAAGTTTTGATAATGGGGTGGAAGAAATTGCATTAAGCTAATATTATGGCAAATATAATGTAGTATGAGCATCCATGACAGACATCAATACTATGGTGTGGACTTCCCAATGTAAGAAGAAAAATATTGAGACTGAAGGTTGGGTCCCATGGCAAATATACTTTATACCCAGTAGATATTTCTCCAGAGAACTCACGTATTGAAGAATAATTATCTTAAAAAGTAATTATTTCACCCTCACTTGTTTGTGCAATCTCTTAGGAAAATGGTATCAACCTATAAATGATATAAATTCTTCTGCCTTCATCATTCCTCAGAAGAGCCATTGATATTCTTTCTGAAGACAGCTCTTCCCCATTGGTAGGCAGATTTCTTTATTCTATGTGTATTTATAACCATCAAAAGCCTACTTATTTGTTCAATCATGTATGATACCAACATTAGACTCATGATTTATAAATAACTGGATGGAAAAAAAAAGAAATGCCAATGACCAGAAAAGTGCAGACTTTCAGTAAATATAGATGACATCTCCATAGAAAAGCAAACACTAGGATTGTTACTGTTAGTATTTTTTTTCTTTATCTCTTGCCAAAACAGAAGTCAACTCTAGCTTTCTTAAGCAAAAAATAAACTGTTTTGGAAACACTTGGCCTTGCAGGTCAATGTGTAGCCAGAATACCAGGCATAAAGAAAAAACCCAAGGAGTCTGGAGACCAGTCAGCTCAGACTTCATACAGTCAGTCTTCCTTTGCCTTTAAGCCATACTGCAATCAATTTAATGCAAAACTAGTTTGCATTCAAGTGACCACCTTGAGTCTCTAACTGACTCATGTAAGACATCCCCGGGCCAGCATTTTATTTCTGCATATTCCTCTTTGAGCCAAGCAAGAATCTTGGCCCTTAGATTTCACAGTGAAACCAGGACTGAGACCAGGAAGAGAGAATTTTCATCCCTGCCAACTCGAAGCAGTGGGAAATTCTCTGTAAAATATCCTAACGTGATGCTAATGGCTGGAGAATTTAAAAGCTTGGCCAAATGTCAGAATTGTTCAAAAATATATTTTTGAACAAAGTGAAGGAAAACTCCAGCTATTCACCTAGGAAGTTCTTATTCTATTGAATCTGAAAAAGTTGGAAAACATAAAACTTGCCC
The DNA here is from genome assembly GCA_006410735.1 of Raphicerus campestris. Lineage (NCBI taxonomy): Eukaryota > Metazoa > Chordata > Mammalia > Artiodactyla > Bovidae > Raphicerus > Raphicerus campestris. The sequence continues at coordinate 202,900 of SJYW01007542.1, forward strand.
AACTTAATTATTTTGTATTCCCCAATAAGGAATTGATTATGTAAAAATTATCCAAAAAGAATAAGGTCTTTTGGTAAAATATTGTTCTTTGATACCATACTCTTTTCTCTTTCTAAACTCTTTCTCACCTGTTAATATAATTAGATATAAAGATAAACAATCCTGACTGTGATATATGATGATGGGTATGCACATAAAGCATATTTTTCAAACAAAAGACCAGGGCAGAGAAAGAGAAGGAGAAAGTGGATAAAGAAAAAAGTGACAAAACACAATTACAAGGGAAATGAAAAATAGGGAAGTAAAAAATAATGGAGGCCTATTTAGACATGGCCCTCCATTATTTTTCATTTCCCTTCTAATATTGCCAACATCCACTGGATCATGGAAAAAGAAACAGAGTTCCAGAAAAACATCTATTTCTGTTTTATTGACTATGCCAAAGGTTTTGACTGTGTGGATCACAGTAAACAGTGGAAAATTATGAAAGAGATGGGAATATCAGACCACCTAACCTGCCTCTTGAAAAACCTATATGCAGGTCAGGAAACAACAGTTAGAACTGGACATGGAACAGCAGACTGGTTTCAAATAGGAAAAGGAGTACGTCAAGGCTGTATATCGTCATCCTGCTTATTTAACTATTATGCAGAGTACATCATGAGAAACGCTGGGCTAGAAGAAACACAAGCTGGAATCAAGATTGCCGGGAGAAATATCAATAACCTCAGATATGCAGATGACACCACCTTTATGGCAGAAAGTGAAGAAGAACTAAAAAGCCTCTTGATGAAAGTGAAAGAGGAGAGTGAAAAAGTTGGCTTAAAGCTCAACATTCAGAAAATGAAGATCATGGCATCTGGTCCCATCACTTCATGGGAAATAGATGGGGAAACAGTGGAAACAGTGCCAGACTTTATTTTTTGAGGCTTCAAAATCACTGCAGATGGTGACTGCAGAGATGAAATTAAAAGATGCTTACTCCTTGGAAGAAAAGTTATGACCAACCTAGTTAGCATATTGAAAAGCAGAGACATTGCTTTGCCAACAAAGGTCCGTCTAGTCAAGGTTATGTTTTCTTCAGTGGTCATGTATGGATGTGAGAGTTGGACTGTGAAGAAAGCTGAGCACTGAAGAACTGATGTTTTTGAACTGTGGTGTTGGAGAAGACTCTTGAGAGTCCCTTGGACTGCAAGGAGGTCCAACCAGTCCATTCTGAAGGAGATCAGCTCTGGGATATCTTTGGAAGGAATGATGCTAAAGCTGAAACTCCAGTACTTTGGCCAACTCATGAGAAGAGTTGACTCATTGGAAAAGACTCTGATGCTGGGAGGGACTGGGGGCAGGAGGAGAAGGGGACGACAGAGGATGAGATGGCTGGATGGCATCACGGACTCGAAGGGGTGAGTCTGAACTCCGGGAGTTGGTGATGGACGGGGAGGCCTAGTGTGCTGCAATTCATGGGGTCACAAAGAGTTAGACACCACTGAGCGACTGAACTGAACTGAACTGAACTGAACACCACTACCTTTTCATATTGATGTTTGTTTTGCCCGTTGCTAAGTTCTGTCCAACTCTTTGTGACCCCATGGGCTGTAGCATGCCAGGCTCTTCTATCCTCCACTACTTCCTGGAGAGTTTGCTCAAATTCACGTCCATTGAGTTACTGATGTTATCTAACCTTCTCGTCCTCTGTTGTCCCCTCCTCCTCCTCTGCTCAGTCTTTCCCAGCATCAGGATCTTTTCCAATGAATCGGCTCTTTGCATTAAGTGTCCAAAGTAATGGAGCTTCAGCTTCAGCATCAGTCCATCCAATGAATATTCAAGATGAATTTCCTTTAGGATGGAATGGTTTGATCTGCTTTTAAATATCGTTTTTTTTCCGAGATCATCCTTGATACCACGCAATTAGATCTGACTTGCCAAATAAACTGTTCTCTAGTGCTTATCCTTTAGAAATGTGTTAGTGTGGGGACGTCTCTAGCGGTCCTGTGGTTAACACACCACACTCCCAATTCAGGGGACACAGGTTACATCCCTGCTCAGGGAACGAAGATCTTCATCACTGCAGGGTGAGTCGCACACGAGGGTGAACACCACCTGCAGCCGCAGCACATTCTGCTGATTTAGTACCAGCACACCCTGCTGATGTGTTTGCAATCCTTTTCAGGGATGAAACCTCTTCTTCACCTTTGTGTTTCCTCTATTATTTATGATGGTTTCTACAACTTATTTCAATTTATCTTTGAATCTGAAATTGCCAGACACTAAATATCCAGTGTTCTTGTTCAGGGCATTCAATTATTTTCCAAAAATTATAGATTATCTTAAATTTTTTTTAATATAGATTTATTTATTTTAATTAGAGGTTAATTACTTTACAATATTGTATTGGTTTTGCCATACATCAACATGAATCCGCCATGGGTGTAAACGTGTTCCCCAATCTGAAACCCCCTCCCTCCTCCCTACCCGTACCATTCCTCTGGGTCGTCTCAGTGCACCAGCCCNTGAGCACTGAAGAACTGATGTTTTTGAACTGTGGTGTTGGAGAAGACTCTTGAGAGTCCCTTGGACTGCAAGGAGGTCCAACCAGTCCATTCTGAAGGAGATCAGCTCTGGGATATCTTTGGAAGGAATGATGCTAAAGCTGAAACTCCAGTACTTTGGCCAACTCATGAGAAGAGTTGACTCATTGGAAAAGACTCTGATGCTGGGAGGGACTGGGGGCAGGAGGAGAAGGGGACGACAGAGGATGAGATGGCTGGATGGCATCACGGACTCGAAGGGGTGAGTCTGAACTCCGGGAGTTGGTGATGAACGGGGAGGCCTAGTGTGCTGCAATTCATGGGGTCACAAAGAGTTAGACACGACTGAGCGACTGAACTGAACTGAACTGAACTGAACACCACTACCTTTTCATATTGATGTTTGTTTTGCCCGTTGCTAAGTTCTGTCCAACTCTTTGTGACCCCATGGGCTGTAGCATGCCAGGCTCTTCTATCCTCCACTACTTCCTGGAGAGTTTGCTCAAATTCACGTCCATTGAGTTACTGATGTTATCTAACCTTCTCGTCCTCTGTTGTCCCCTCCTCCTCCTCTGCTCAGTCTTTCCCAGCATCAGGATCTTTTCCAATGAATCGGCTCTTTGCATTAAGTGTCCAAAGTAATGGAGCTTCAGCTTCAGCATCAGTCCATCCAATGAATATTCAAGATGAATTTCCTTTAGGATGGAATGGTTTGATCTGCTTTTAAATATCGTTTTTTTTCCGAGATCATCCTTGATACCACGCAATTAGATCTGACTTGCCAAATAAACTGTTCTCTAGTGCTTATCCTTTAGAAATGTGTTAGTGTGGGGACGTCTCTAGCGGTCCTGTGGTTAACACACCACACTCCCAATTCAGGGGACACAGGTTACATCCCTGCTCAGGGAACGAAGATCTTCATCACTGCAGGGTGAGTCGCACACGAGGGTGAACACCACCTGCAGCCGCAGCACATTCTGCTGATTTAGTACCAGCACACCCTGCTGATGTGTTTGCAATCCTTTTCAGGGATGAAACCTCTTCTTCACCTTTGTGTTTCCTCTATTATTTATGATGGTTTCTACAACTTATTTCAATTTATCTTTGAATCTGAAATTGCCAGACACTAAATATCCAGTGTTCTTGTTCAGGGCATTCAATTATTTTCCAAAAATTATAGATTATCTTAAATTTTTTTAAATATAGATTTATTTATTTTAATTAGAGGTTAATTACTTTACAATATTGTATTGGTTTTGCCATACATCAACATGAATCCGCCATGGGTGTAAACGTGTTCCCCAATCTGAAACCCCCTCCCTCCTCCCTACCCGTACCATTCCTCTGGGTCGTCTCAGTGCACCAGCCCAAAGCATCCAGTATCATGCTCAAACCTGGACTGGCGATTCATTTCCTATATGATATTATACATGTTTCAATGCCATTCTCCCAAATCATCCTACCCTCTCCCTCTCCCACAGAGTCCAAAAGACTGTTCTATATATCTGTGTCTCTTTTGCTGTCTCACATACAGGGTTATCATTACCACCTTTCTAAATTCCATATATATGCACTAATATACTGTATTGGAGTTTTTCTTTCTAGCTTACTTCACTCTGTATAATAGGCTCTAGTTTCATCCACCTCATTAGAACTGATTCAAATGTATTCATTTTTATAGCTGCATAGTGCTCCATTGTGTATATGTACCAGAGCTTTCTTATCCATTCATCTGTAATAAACTAGCATTATTTGTTCAGTTTACAGGCAAATCTGTAATCTAATTTTCTTTTTCCTGTTCTGTTGGGCAAATAAGTTCACAGGAAGCTGAAAATGATCCTGGAACACATTTGAGACAAACACAATCCTCCTTCAGTAGCCAACAGGGTTTGCTTCTCTCCTCAAGATGCCAAACTCTGCAGAGATTCCTGTCCCTCCTACACAATGGCCTAGTGTGTGCATATAACCTATGCATATCCTCCTGTTTAATTCATCTCTAGAATAGATATGATATCATAGTATTTATTACATTAATACCACTCCAAAGATTAGCATTCATCTCCTTGTTTTACTTATTTCTTAATCTGCAGCACATAACAGTGGAGGATATCTAGTAAATTATAATTGCATGCTAGACATGAAAGAGTCCTTAGCTAGGGAATATGCATAATGCTTGAATGTGAGGTTTGCCTCTTTATTTTGATGACTATTGTGACCAGGTTATCTCTCTTTAAATGAGCACAACTAGCAGGCTTAGATTATCTGGTAACTAAGGCTGGAATTTCTTTGGAAGGAATGATACTAAAGCTGAAACTCAAGTACTTTGGCCACCTCATGCGAAGAGTTGACTCATTGGAAAAGACTCTGATGCTGGGAGGGATTGGAGGCAGGAGGAGAAGGGGACGACCAAGGATGAGATGGCTGGATGGCATCACTGACTCAATGGACGTGATTCTGAGTAAACTCCAGGAGCTGGTAATGGACAGGGAGGCCTGGTGTGCTGCAATTCATGGGGTTGCAAAGAGTCGGACACAACTAAGCGACTGAACTGAACTGAACTGAAGGCTGATAATTGAGTTTGAGCAAGCTCCAGGAGCTAGTGATAGACAGGGAAGCCTGGCATGCAGCAGTCCATGGGGTCACAAAGAGTCGGACACAACTGAGTGACTGAACACAACCAAGGGCTGATAATACATCTGATTAAGTAGCTTCCATTTATAATCTTGGATAATATGGTTACAATTAGAAGGACATAAAGTAGTATTTGTGACATGTTAAAAAGAGAAACTAAGTCTCCATAAATATTTTAAAAACGTGTGACTACCAAATATGCCAGTGTTAGAAACAAGGGGTATTTAGAAAGTAGTTAATGGACAATTGGCCAGTTACAAATTTTAGTACTAACCTGGTCAATCACATTTTGTACAACTGTTATGTAGTTAGAGTTGTGTATTTATCCAGCTAGTATTCATAATTATCAGAGAGACTATTACATAACAATTGTTCAGACATGATTTGTTGAAAAGAATGGAATAGCACATTCATAGATATTAAAGTAAAACTTGAAAAGGGACATAAAAAATATAAATTAGTAATAAATACTTCATTTTGAACTTGTTTCATTTTAATTATCACAGAGGCTTGTAAATAATATTGACCAAGAACAGAGAAAATGCTCAGCTTCACGGATGTGACAGAGTTTATCCTTTTGGGACTAACCAGCCGTCGGGAATGGCAAGTTCTGTTCTTTGTCATCTTCCTGCTGGTCTACATGGTCACCGTGGTGGGTAATATCGGCATGATCCTGTTAATTAGGGTCAGTCCACAACTCAGCAGCCCCGTGGACTTTTTTCTGAGTCATTGGTCATTTGTTGGTGTGTGGTTTTCCTCCAAGGTCACTCCTAAGATGCTGGAAAACCTGTTATCAGAGACAAAAAGGATTTCTTACGCTGGCTGTTTGGCACAGTGTTCCTTTTTTATTGCTCTTGTCCACGTAGAAGTTTCCATTCTTGCTGTGATGGCCTTTGATAGATACATGGCCATTGGGAACCCTTTGCTCTATGGCAGCAAAATGTCAAGGATCGTCTGTATCCGACTAATTTCCTTCCCTTATGTGTATGGTTTTCTGATTAGTCTGGTATCAACATTATGGACCCATGGCTTGTACTTCTGTGGGAAGATTGAGATCAACCACTTCTACTGTGCGGACCCACCTCTCATCAAAATGGCCTGTGCTGGAACCTTTGTAAAAGAATACTTGATGATCATACTCGCCGGCATTAATTTCACATATTCTCTGACTGTAGTTATCTTATCTTACCTGTTCATCCTCATTGCCATTCTACGGATGAACTCGGCGGAAGGGAGGCGCAAGGCCTTTTTCACCTGTGGGTCCCATTTGACAGCTGTCGTCATGTTCTACGGAACCCTCATTTTCATGTATCTCCAACGTCCCACAGAGCAGTCTGTGGAGCAGGGGAAGACGGTGGCCATGTTTTACACCATGGTGATCCCCATGTTGAACCCCATGATCTACAGTCTGAGGAACAAAGATGTGAAAGAGGCCGTGAACAAAGTGATCAGCAGGACAATTTTAACAAAGTAAACCTGGGTTACTTTGTTCTCTGCATTTCATCAATATTCATTTGTCAAAAGATTATTCCTTAGTACACAGCTTTAGAGAAGTCACAAAAAGTAAGGACTTTACCCTTTACAAAAAAAAAAAAAAGAAAAGAGTAAAATTCACCAGACTGTGCACACGTCATTGCCGCACCCAAAGTGCTGTCATTCTAANTCCTTAGTACACAGCTTTAGAGAAGTCACAAAAAGTAAGGACTTTACCCTTTACAAAAAAAAAAAAAAGAAAAGAGTAAAATTCACCAGACTGTGCACACGTCATTGCCGCACCCAAAGTGCTGTCATTCTAACGAGGAGCAGGTAGGATCAGTGAACGAGTCATTTTGCACGTACAAAGCTACAGATTTCTCCTCACAAATTAAATTAATACTCACGTGGATTATTTTGCACATTTTTGACCTAAGTATGATATCAAATATTAATTTCTTTTTACTTGAAAGAAGGAATATTTGGGTGGTCTCTTTTTTGTTAACAATGACACATCCTGACTTAATAGTGTAAACACAGTTTGGCTTCTCTCTTGTAGCTCATTTCATCTAGTACAGCGATGAGGTAACAAGTTTACAACTTGGACATCCATAGTGTTTCTCTGTCTTCTGATATAAGCAAACAAATAAATATCCTGATATCTTGACACAGAAACACATAGCCACTGAGATGTCACTCACACATTAAAATCATGCATTTAAATCATCACAAAATGCATAATTTATCTACAGAGATGTAGATATAAGAATGGTGTA
>SJYW01007550.1:14342-35068 GCA_006410735.1 Raphicerus campestris
CGACCGAGGATGAGATGGCTGGATGGCATCATGGACTCGATGGACGTGAGTCTGAGTGAACTCCGGGAGTTGGTGATGAACAGGGAGGCCTGGCGTGCTGCGATTCATGGGGTTGCAAAGGGTCGGACACGACTGAGCAACTGAACTGAACTGAACTGAATATTAAAGTAGTGAGTTGAAAATAAACCTGAGGAATCAAGTAGTCATGACCCTTGCCTGAAAATAGGTTCATTTTCTACTTTCCAGGAGTGAAAGGATTTGGCTGGTTTGTCTTCTCCCTCATCTCTCCTGACCACATAATGATTTTTAGGAATCCTTGGTCAGTCTTAGACCAAGAAAGTTCCTCCCTAGGTCCGATCCCTTAGTTCAGTCCCTCAGTCGTGTCCGACTCTTTGCAATACCATGGACTGCAGCACGCCAGGCTTCCCTATCCAGAGCAAGCCCTACTTATTCTAATTTATACATTATTTGAACTTGTTTCCGTGTGTGCTTGTGCTCAGCTGTGTCGACTCTTAGCAGCCCCACAGGCAGACTGTAGCCTGCCAGGCTCCTCTATCCATGGAATTTCCCAGGCAGGAGTACTGGAGTGTGTTGTCATCTCTTACTCCAGGGAATCTTCTCAATCCAGAGATCAAACCCACATCTCTTGTGTCTCCTGCACTGGCAAGAGGATTCTTTACAAACTGTGCCACCTGAGAAGCACTTTACTTACTTTAGCTGGAGAATAAGTAAGATATCTGTCTTAGTCTGCTCAGGGTACTATAACAAAGCCATAGACTAAGAGGCTTAAACAATGCATATTCATCTTCCCACAGTTCTGCAGTCAACAAGGTCAGCTTCTGGTGGGACCTCTCTCCCTGGCTGGCAGAGTGCAGTCCTCTAGCTGTGTATATGAGGATGAATGGGGAGAGAGAAATCAAACTCTCTGTGACTCTTCTTAGAGTCTCTTCTTACAAAGGCACTAACCTCATTAATCCAGGCGTCTGTTCTCGTGATCTCATCTAACCCCAGTTACCTCTCAAAGGCCCCAAATCCACACTGGGGGCTGGGGCTTCAACATATGAGTTTGGAAGGACCCACACATTCAGTCCATAACAATATCCCTTCTCCTGCTTCCTTTGGGTTTTATAATTCTGAAATTATAAATATGTCAGAAGATTTACTTTATATTATTTTGCATGCATGCATGCTTCAGTCTCTCACTCATGTCTGACTGTTTGGGACCCTACGGACTTGTGAAATGAAAACATCTCCTGTCATATCAATAAACAGAAAATATCACGGCCATCAGTGATTTCTGGCCTTCAGATATACACAAGGGCTCCCAAAACTGATCCAGGAGATGCTGGCACCCCTGAAGGTGACTGCTTAGGAGCTGGGGGAGAAATACAAGAAGCAAAATGAACAAGGAAACAGGATTTGGCCCCAGATAGCCAAAGTGCATATGAAAGGGATGAATTCAGTGAGCCCAGAGGCTTGCACCTTCCCATGCATAGAATGTTAAATTCCTTAACCTGATACCTGATCTTTGATGTTCAGACTGCCTGCCCCCTTTTAGTGCAAACTTGTATCCTGATTCCCCCTCCTGCTTCATTGGAGCAGTTTTCTCAGAGCTACTGAGATGCTGTCTCTTGGGCTTGGGGTCTTAAACATTCCCACCAAATAAAACAATTCTTTACTTTCAGGTTACTACTACATTTTTCAGTGAACAGACTACAGCCTGCCAGACTGTAGGCTCCTCTGTCCATGGGATTTCCCAGGAAAGAATACGGTGTTTATTGCTAGTTCCTACTCCAGAGAATCTTCCCAACCCAGGGATCGAACCTGGGTCTTATCTCCTTCGTCTGCTGCATTGCAGGCAGATTCTTTACAGCTGAGCCATAGGCAGAGCTCTTATATTATTTTAAGAAATCATTAATGCCTCCCTCCTAATCCTGTGTAGTTCTTCCTCAGGTCTCTAAACATGTGATGCGACCAGACCACCTATAATACACATATATACAAATACACTTGCAGATTTCTATGTATGTATCGTGTATCAGTCCGGTTCAGTCGCACAGTCATATCTGACTCTTTGCGACCCCATGGACTGCAGCACGCCAGGTTTCCCTGTCCATCACCAACTCCCAGAGCTTGCTCAAACTCATGTCATTAGAGTCAGTGTATATATAGGTGAGATGTCTAACTAGCACCTGAGAAAAAATGATAAATCAGGATTCCTGTTTGACCACTGATCATCAAAATGCACTCCAGGTAGAAGAATCAACTTCTAAAGAAATAAATTGTAGAAATACTGGAAGAGAATATAGGAATTTTATTAATAATCTCAGAATAAGAGAGACATTTTAAGCAAATCCAAAATTCAAATCACATGAACAAATGTTACATTTGACTATGTTAAAAAGTTAAATTTATTGCATGGCAAAATGATAACAGAAATAAAGCGAAAATAATGTAATAAATTAAGAAAATATTTATAACACATATTGTTGCAGAAACCAGTACTTGAGAAATGAAGCACCACACTCAGAGAGTTGGAGAACTTTGGTTTATACCAGCGGGCCCAGAGGAGTTACAAAGGGATAACAGTTTTAATAGACAGACTGTAGCGGGCAACACTAACTGTAAATAGGCTGGTTTAAACTTAGGGGTTTCCGGCACACAAGGGAACAGCAGTCAGGATGGGGAAGGGGATGCCTGACCTGGACAGGCATGATTGAGCAGGTTTGCAGGGGCAGGTGATTGCAAAGAGCAGGACAAGGGTGAGTGAGATACGCTCTAGTTCCTACTATTGCAAGTCCCCACTTTTTGAGACTAGGTGACCTACTCAATCCAGATTTTGCAAGGAGCAAGCTGAGTTACAGAGGCGGGACGAGCAGGAGGTGATGGAAAATTTTAACTTTTCCTCTTCAATATCACAGTTGATAAGCTAATATTTTCAAGACATAAACAATGCTCATGAATCAATAAAAACAAAGCGGCGGGGGACATTGTGTGTGTGCTCAGTGGCTCAGTTGTGTCTGACACTTTGTGACCCTTTGGACAGTAGCTGGCCAGGTTCCTTTGCCCATGGGATTTTCCAGACAATAATACTGGANGTGGGGGACATTGTGTGTGTGCTCAGTGGCTCAGTTGTGTCTGACACTTTGTGACCCTTTGGACAGTAGCTGGCCAGGTTCCTTTGCCCATGGGATTTTCCACGCAAGAATACTGGAGTGTGTTGCCACTTCCTTCTCCAGAGGATCTTCCCGAGCCAGGGATCAAACCTGGGTCTACTGCATTGCAGGCAGATTCCTTCCCAACTATGCCCCCAGGGAAGCCCAGTCTCTAAACTTAACTAGCTCTTGCCTATTTGGCACTGTCTACCTGATGATACTGTATTGTTGAATATATTGTAAATATGTTCATTATTTGTTAAGGGTTCACTTCGTATCCTTTATACTATGTTTTACGTAACAACCCACATTTTCTGAATACCCACTATGTATATGCCAGACGTTTGGTAACATTTAAATAAAAAAAGGGGGGGATCTCTTAAAATCCAGTTGACAGTACTACCACCATCTGAACACAAAATCCTGGAATAATTAAGCAATAAATAGAGTTTCTTTGGAAAAATGCTTTTGTATGTCTCCATTTCCAAAGTTTGAAGTGACAATTGTAATAACTAAATTAACAATGATGATGACTCAAAAGGGTTGAAAATTGGGTACTTTCATCATATGACAAAATGAGGTACTGAATTTTGCTTAGGGACGTCATTATTTGCTTAAATTCTTTTTCTAAGCTTTATACAGGTTTTTCTATTTTACTTCTTTTTTTTTCTTTTTCTGAAAAGTGCAGCTGAACACAACTAGGTCAAGATGGTTAAAAAAAATTATTTTTAGCCACTTATCTCAGCTAGGAAATCTATTCAAAGTGAATTCACTGCTGTCAAAAGCGTTGTGTAATACTAGCGTTTAAAAGTACATGGCATTTTGAATTTGATTTCTTGGAATGAAATCCAGGTGGGGGAGAAGTCCCACAGCTTCTGTTTAAAACTGCTCTGTTTTGACTCATCTGCTTTCGAACACTGTCACTTTATTAACGTAGTACGTCTATGTGCGAATTATATTAACAGGAATCCTTGTTCATTTAGAGTCACTTTCACTCAGAATATTCAACAAGAAGTAATTCCTTCAAATGATTTAATTAACATCTATTATAAACTGCCATATCCTACTATTATTTTCATAAAAAGAGCTAAATTTGAGAGAACTGTATGGCGGGGCGGGGGGGAATGACAAAATTCTCAACCTGAAAGAGTCCAGATCATGTGGTTCTCTGCAGCTCTGCTTTTGAAGATGCAGACATCTAGATACATTTTTCAATAAAACATATAATTAGGAAACATCACAAAATCATTATATATTTGACCTGACTGGGAGCAAATCTTTGTTCATTTTCTCTCTTGCACTCTGGGATATTAATCTTCAGAATATTTCTCAGCAGACCAAAGACATTACTTTTATAGAAAAGGCCAATTCAGCTAAGCCGGGCAGCACTATTCTATATTTATCACCCAGTAGATGCAGGCTATCGGTGGAGCTGGGAGGCGTACAGGTGAATCTATCATTGTCAAATCTGGTTAGGGGGACCTGGGTCTCTAATACCGTGAAGCTGTCAAGGAGCTGCTCCCCAGACTTGTGGCTGAGCCTGCACTGAATGGTCTAAAACACCAGCCGGGAGAGGCAGGAGCTCCATCAGCAGAGGCGAAGAGCATGCAAGACTTCCCAAAAGACAGAAAGACCCCAGTGTTTTCAGGAAACGCCAGGCTCCCTGAAAAGCAGTGCAAGTGGACCAGGAGCTTGAAGTGTGGACGAGAGATCAAAGTACGCTGAGACCTGAGGATTCTGGGAGAAGCCGGTGCTGTCAGCCTCAGATTTTAAATGTAAACTTCAAGGCTCAAAAAGATGCCTAAAAATAGTGAGCCCGATGATGACAATTACAGCAAATCCCTCTAAGCAGGACAATTGCCTCCTCGTCATCAGTCATATCCACACTTATCCTGGCTCATCTCGAATCCGTGTTTCATCAGTATTGTCATCAGTAAACAGATCCAGTGCCGTCCCCGAGGGTGTTTTGTTTTGCCCCCAGGACGGCTCCCTTGTCCTGAGAAGTCCGTGACGTCACCCGCTGCAGCCCGTGGTGGATCACGTTCAAGACTGCACTTGGCGCACCTGTTCTCAGAGGCGCCCTTCAGTGCAGGCGGCGGCCCTCCCGCCTCTGAGGCTTGTCTTCCTCCAGCGAACGTGCTTGGGTGTGTTTCCAGGCCTGCACCTGGCTGCTGAGTGCCCTCTGGGTGCACGTTTCCATCCCAGAGTCCCGGCTCCAGGCCAAAACTATTTCACACCTGGGGATGACACCTGGCACAACCCCGCTGATGGAATCTAGAGAAAGAAACATTATGGAGTCCAGGCCTGACCTCACTTCATCACCTCTATAGCAACTGTTGTAAGTCTACACAGGGCCCTTTGAATTTAGTGAAGATAAAGGTTATAGAAAGAGAATTATAACATGGGAGAACAATTTATAAATTGTAGATTCTCCATGACTTTTCCCTTTACCATCTGAGCCACCAGGGAAGCCCAGTTTTCCCTTAATTCAATTAAAAAAAAAAANTAGTGGTGAAGAACCTGCCTGCCAATGTTGGAGATGTAAGAGACATGGGTTTGATCTTTAGGTTGGGAAGATCCCCCAGAGGAGGAAATAACAACCCACTCCAGTATTCTTGCCTGGAGAATCCCATGGACAGAGGAGCCTGGCGGGCTACAGTCCATGGGGTCGCAAAGAGTCAGACACGACTGAAGTGACTTAGTAAGCGGCAGGGTGGATGGGAACAGCAAAGGATGCTCGTTGCATGATGCGGAGTGGTAGTGGGCTTGCGATCTTTGGTCTTGTTCTTGAGAAGGGAACTCCATCTCCCAGAAAGTCTTAGCATGGCTTCTGATGAAAGAGTGACCAAAAGAGTCAAGGTTGTTAGAAAGTTGATTAGTTAGAAAGTTAGGAGAAAGTAGTAGAAAGTCAGCACTTCCCCTAAGCTTGCGGAAAGTGGAATTTCACATTCCAGAAGTGGTTTTCTGGAACTGCAGGCCAGAAGTAAGGACTAAGGATCATGTTAGTCACTTTAAGCATGAAGAGACATCTCTCGGCTTCTCTGTAATGAACTAGGACATCCTAATATTAAACAGGCTTCCATATCCTAGGGAAGAGGGGCTGGGCTGCAATGCCTGGGGGTTGGAGAAGCCACATCCCCTTTCTGTGCTTCTCAAATCAGAGTTCCAAGGGGGAGACTTTCCACAGGCAGAAACTCGTGCTTCCCGGGGGGCCTGCTGCCAGTGAGATGAGAAGCACGGGGACTCTTAGTGTGCATGGGTCCCGACATGAATTCTTAAGTCTGATTTGTAAGAACATCTGTAATTTGGTTCAAACCTCCCCTTGGCTTCATTCGACCTCACAGTGTCCCGTCTGTTGACCTCGGATGCTCCTTTGATGTCCTGCCGACTCGGTAACCTCACTTACTTTGGGATCTTCCCTGGTTACACTTCCCTCTGCTGGAACGCAACATCCTCTGACTACCCACACCCTCCCCGTTGTGCAGGGCCGACTTCTCCAGATGCTGCCAAGGTCTGCAGTGTCCCTGTGTTGCTGAGTTGCCATCACACAGCTAGTGTGCTGATCTTGTAGTTGATGGCCAGCAAATCACTGTTAGGTGACCTAACAGCCCAGGCAAAGACGCAGCATGTATCATGTGTATTTAGAGAACAAAAGTAAATTCAGGTTTATAAAAGAGAAAAATCAGCATGGGCCCCAAAAAGAGATGACAACAATGAAAATGAATTTTGTCCTCAAAATAGTCGACATGCAAGGACCATTTACAGCAGACGGTTTTTAGGCTCAACTTGCACATGTGTGTGTTAGTCACACAGCTGTGTCCAGTTCTTTGCAGTCCCATGGACTGTAGCCTGCCAAGTGCTCTGTCCATGGAATTTTCCAGGCGAGTGTATTTGGGTGGGTAGCCATTCCCTTCTGCAGGGCATCTTCCCCACTCCACATCTCCTGCGTTTCAGGCAGACTGTTTGCTATCTGAGCCACCAGGAAAACTCATGTATCAATGTTAAAACAGGTTCCGATGATCTTTAAGTTGCATCCACTCTTGAGTTTGGATTATTTGTCTGCATTCTCTGGGTTTACAGACCTCAGCCCTGTTGACAGTTGGGGCTGGATAATTCTCCTGATGGGGCTGCTCTGGACATTGTAGGGTGTTCAGCAGTGTGCATGGTTTTAATGTACCACATGCCAGCAGCAACCCCACACAGACATCAGTCATGACAAGCAGAAATGTCTCCAGGCGTTGACAACTGTCCCCTGCAGGAGCAGAACTGCCCCGGGTTGAGATCATTGCTGTAAAATTATGCTACAGTTTTATGCTACATGCCATCTATTAATAGTACAGAGGAGTGATTCCCATAACAAGTTTTGAGTCAGCCATACCTGGGTTCATATAACACCTTACATTTACATGGTACATAGATTATGATTACTGAACAAGTTAAGTTACTTCACATCATTTAGCCTGTTTGCGCACATGGAAAACAAAGAATACCTGTCTCACAAGGTCATTTTGAGAAATAATTTGGACCATTCATGTGAAGCACTTAACACAATGCTTGGATTATAATAAGCAGGTAATAGACAATAGCCATCATTATTCCTAACAATGAGCAGCAGGCTGCATCCAGAGACTTTGTTTAATGCCATTGTGAATATTGTGATGTCTACAGCTCTCCATGAGGAGGAATCCTATTTGGCATAGGTTTAGGTGAATATTTAAAGTAGGCTTTCCTGGTGGCTCAGACAGTAAAGAATCCATCTGCAATTCAAAAGACCCAGGGATGCCTGGGTTGGGATGATTCCCTGGAGAAGGGAATGGTAGCCTCCTCCCAGTCAGTATTCTTGCCTGGAAAATTCCATGGACAGAGGAGCCTGTCAGGCTACAGTCCATGGGGTTGCAGAAACCGAGGCACAGCTGAGTGGCTAACACTTTCACTTCCACTTCAGTGGAAGATTTAAAGTAACGAGGTACAAGACAAGCCACTGTAATGTGACGGAGGGTGGGGGGAACAGAGGAGAGAGACAGCAAAGAATGCTGCTTATTCCCCCATTTCCTCATTTATTCAATGAGCTCTGCATATCCTTCCTAGAGTGTGCAGTGGAGGAAGGGGGACAAGATACAGTCTCTGATCCTGAACTGCTCAAAGGCTGGAAAAGTCTCAGAGAATAAGAGAAAGTCAAGACCACTGAGAGAAGCTGCCAGGAATTTTGGTGAGCGCTTGGGAAGATGGCGAAGCCTCCCTGGGCTTTATTGACTGGATGTGATTAAAGTCTCTTGTTAAAACTGGAACTCTGAGTGAGCACAGACGCAGCCAGTCCTGCCGGTCCTGAGAAGCAGCTGGTTATTGGGGATGGGACACAAACCTGGGTCCTTTTCAGTTTAGTTCAGTTCAGTTCAGTCGCTCAGTCGTGTCTGACTCTCTGCGACCCCATGGACTGCAGCATGCCAGGCCTCCCTATCATTCACCATCTCCTGGAGCTTGCTCAAGCTCATGTTCATCAAATCGCTGATGTCATCCAGCCATCTCATCCTCTGTTGTCCCCTTTTCTTCTGGCCTTCAGTCTTTCCCAGCACCAGGGTCTTTTCCAGCACCAGGGTCTTTTCCAGTGAGTCAGTTCTTTGCATCAGGTGGCCAAAGTATCCTTTTCATGCTCCTGAAGATTCTTTCATTCTCTATGTCACACACTTTGGTGTTGGATAAGATGAGAAGGCAATGGCACCCCACTCCAGTACTCTTGCCTGGAAACTCCCACCGATGGAGGAGTCTGGTAGGCTGCAGTTCATGGGGTCGCTAAGAGTCAGGCACGACTGAGCGACTTTCACTTTCACTTTTCACTTTCATGCATTGGAGAAGGAAACGGCAGCCCACTCCACTGTTCTTGCCTGGAGAAGCCCAGCAACAGGGGAGCATGGTGGGCTGCCGTCTATGGGGTCGCACAGAGTCGGGCACGACTGAAGCGACTTGGCAGCAGCAGCAGCAGCAAGATGTATCTAGCTTGAGTGTCCACTAAGAAAGATGTCTCAGTCCAGAAACACTCAGGGTTAATCTCCCCACGAGGTAAACGTTAACTGATGGAAATGGAGGAGAGGTGGGCACAGAGCCCACACCCAGAGAGGAACTGCCTGCCAAGTGAGCACCCCTGCTGGGCAGGCTGCTTGTCCTTGTGGCTTCCTGCGAAGCACGTTCAATCTGCAGGGCAGCCCCACACTGCAGCCTGGGCTTCCTGCTCTTCTGCCTTCCAAAACTGCAGCCCCGGGGCGGCTCAGACCATAGATGATCTGCCTGCAAAGCAGGAGGCCCAGCTTCACTCTCTGGGTCCGGAAGAGCCCCTGAAGAAGGAAACGGCAACTCACTCCAGCGTTCTTGCCTCGAGAATCCCACGGACAGAGGAGCCTGGCGGGCTACAGAGTCGGACAAAGCTGAGCGACTAGCACATAGGTACACACACTCCTTGTTGCAGGATCTGTCTTTCTAAAGGCACTTGATTAAAACACCGTGTTTTCTGAACTAGAAAGCGTCCATAGAATCTGGATGTTCAAAGACAAATTCAGTAGATTTGCTTTAGCTTTTATTGCTGCTGTTTTGTGTTTTGTGGGGTTTTTTTTTTGGACCAGCTCATAGACAATAGGAATTGGATGTTAACATCAAGGCAATATTGTATTATTCATGGGTTGTTGTGCAAAACCACACTTACTGGGTTGGCTAAAAAGATCATTTTGGTTTTTCTGTAAGATGTTATGGAAAAACTCAATCAAACTTTTTGGCCAAGCCAAATACACAAATAGATATAAATAAATAAGTGGGCCCCCAGTTTGGGAACATTAATAGAAAAATTAGAGAAAGCTGCCCAGTTAAGGATTTTCTTGCCTGAGTGGGTTACAAGTCACAGTAGAAGCCTCCAGGAAGCATAAAATCCAGAAAGACAAATTATTCCCACTCCTAAATTTAGTCTGTGGCACCTATCAGCAACAGATTGGCATAGTAAATCGACTGGATTTGTGATATGACTGGTGGACTTTTAGTAGCTAGTGGGAAAATGGCTATAAGCATTTCCATCTCCCCTAGCAAAAGAGAAATATAAGTCTATTATCTTGAGTATAGTAGTCTGATTTTATGGTTCTAGAATGGAAACTCTTTCACATGAAGAGACAAGCTGTCAAGTAGCTCAAAGATTATTTTCAAGAAATTCTGAACATTCAGTGAGATATATATAGCCTTGTAGGGAACTTATTTGGACTTTCCAGAAGAAGCAAAGATAGCGTTAGGACTGCGGTGTCTGCTTTTGTAATGGGCTATTTAAAAAAATTAGAAATTGTCTGGATAATGTAGTTCACTATTATTTTTTAAAGGTAGGAAAAGTTATCCCAGATATTATTAACCTAATATCTTAATACTTGAAAGAGGAAAGAATAATAGAAAAATATTTTAAAGAGAAAATGTACATTACTAATATATCTTAAAGACTATAGGAGAAGCTGTTGTCATAATTATGAAACATATAATTAAAAATAACTGAATTTTAGTCAATATGAAAAATGAAAATTATGTTGTGGGGAGAGAAAAAACTCTTACTCTTATATATAAAACACATATATACATGGAATAAAGAATATCTATAAAGTGTATCTGTGGGATTAAGATTTCATAAGGGCAATTAGAGGAAATGTGTCTAAAAATTCCTTAGGGGAATTATAATGAAAATAAAAGTTTAAGAAATGTTACATTAGGGGGTTAAATAGTTCTGTAAGAGAAACAAATTCAATTCAAAGTATACTTACTAAAAATATGTGTTAAAATATATTATCTATAGGATATATATAGAAAATATATTCTCTATATTATCTAAATATCTATATATTTAACATATTAAATATATGTTGCAGTTGTTGTCTGGTCACTAAGTCATGTCTGACTCATTGTGACTCCATGGACTGCAGCATGTCAGGCTTCCCTGTCATTCACTATCTTCTGGAGTTTGCTCAAACTCATGTCCATTGAGTAAGTGATGCCATCCAACCATCTCATCCTCTGTCACTCCCTTCTCCTCCTTCCCTCCATTTTTGCCAGCATCAGAGTCTTTTATGATGAGATGAATTGTCTCTTTGCATCAGGTGGCCAAAATATTGGAGCTTCAACTTGCAGCATCAGTCTGTCAAATGAATGTTTAGGGTGGGTTTCCTTTTGGGATTGATTGGTTTGGTCTTCTTGCAGTCCAAGGGACTCTGCAACACCACAATTTGAAGCATCAGTTCTTTGGTTCTCAGCCTTCTTTATGATCCAACTCTCACATCCGTACATGACTACTGGAAAAGCCACAGCTTTGACCATATGGACCTTTGTCAGCAAAGTTATGTCTCTGCTTTTTAATATGCTGTCTAGGTTTGTCATAGCTTTCCTTCAAAGTGTCTTTTAACTTCATGGCTGCAGTCACCATCTGCAGTGATTTGGGAGCTCAAGAAAATAAAATCTGTCACTGCTTCCACTTTCCCTCCCTTTCATTTGCCATGAAGTGATGGGGCCAGATGCCATGATCTTGGTTTTTTTAACGTAGAGTTTTAAGTCAACTTCTTCACTCTGCTTTTCACTTTCATCAAGAGGCTTTTTGGTTCATCCTCATTTTCTACCACTTGAGTGTTATCATTTGCATATGTGAGGTCGTTTATATTTCTCCTGACAGTGCTAAAGAATTGATGCTTTCAAATTGTGGTGCTGGAGAAGACTCTTGAGAGTCCCTTGGACAGTAAGGAGATCAAATCCATCAATACTAAAGGAAATCAACCCTGGATATTCATTGGAAGGACTGATGCTGAAGCTGAACCTTCAATACTTTGGCCACCTGATGTGAAGAGCCAACTATTTGGAAAATACCCTGATGGTGGGAAAAATTGAGGGCAGGAAGAGAAGAGGTTAACAGAGAATGAGATGGTTGGAATGCATCACTAACTCAACGGACATGAGTTTGACCAAACTCTGGGGGACAGTGGAGGACAGGGAAGCCTGGTGTGCTGCAGTTCATGCGGTGTCAAAGAGTTGGACAAGACGGAGCAACTGAACACCAAAAACAACAGTCTTGATTCCAGCCTGTGATTCATCCAGCCTGGCATTTCACATGATATATTCTGCAAATTCAGTTCAGTTCAGTCGCTCAGTCATGTCTGACTCTGCCACCCCATGAATTGCAGCATGCCAGTCCTCTCGGTCCATCACCAACACCCAGAGTTCACTCAAACTCATGACCATCGAGTCTGTGATGCCATCCAGCCATTTCATCCTCTGTCGTCCCCTTCTCCTCATGCTCCCAGTCCCTCCCAGCATCAGAGTCTTTTCCAGTGAGTCAACTTTTCGCATGAGGTGGCCAAAGTACTGGAGTTTCAGCTTTAGCATCATTCCTTCCAAAGAAATCCAAGAAATCCTAGGGCTGATCTCCTTCAGAATGGATTGGTTGGATCTCCTTGCAGTCCAAGTGACTCTCAAGAGTCTNCTGATGTGAAGAGCTGACTCACTGGAAAAGACCCTGATGCTGGGAAAGACTGAAGGTGGGAGGAGAAGGGGCTGACAGGGGATGAGATGGTTGGATGGCACCACCAACTCGATGGAAATGAATTTGAGCAAACTCTGGGAGATAGTGAAGGACAGAGAAGCCTGGCATACTGCAGTTCATGGGGTCGCAAAGAGCTGGACATGACTGAGTGACTGAACTGAACTGAACAAAGTCTTCAGTAGTGCTCCCTTCCAAAAGCCAAGTGTCCTTCACTGGAGTGAAGACTGGGCTTAATGAATCACTTCTAACAAATAGTATGCGGTGTGCAGGATGGTCTGTGACTTCCGAGATGAGATCATGAAAGTTTACTCTTTGGTCTCTCTGGAATGCCTCGTTCTGGGGAAGTTGTGCCATGTTGCAGGGATGCCCAAGGAGTCTTCTGGAGCCATCCAGTGAAGTGGAACTGAGGTCTCCCATTAACTGCTCTGGGACTGATGTGTCTTAGAAACGGTCCTTTCAACCTGAATGAACTCTTCAGATGATTGCAGCCCCCACCAACATTTTGACTGTAATTTCATTAGAGACTCTGACTGAACCATCCAGGTTAGCCACTCCCAAATTCCTGATCCACAGAAACTGTGCGATAATAAATGTGTATAGTTTTAAGCCACTAAGTTTTGGAGTATGCATTACATAGTCATAGATAACTAGACAACAAGACATGTCACCTTACAGAATAAATATGAAGATTCGATGAGTTGATGTTCGTGCAATCCCTGGGACAACGGAATGGTTTACGCAAATACATAGTAATCATTATCTTCTCCAGGTGGTGCCTCTACAATAGAAGCAGAGTGGCTTCGAGTAGAAATCAGCTCATACCAAGACTGTAACCCACGAGGGCAAGGGCTGCCTAATTCTTATCTCTACTCCACTCCATCTCTAGTAGCTGAGGCAGAGTAGCTGATTACTGAGTAATCAAGGAGATCCAACCAGGCCATTCTGAAGGAGATCAGCCCTGGGATTTCTTTGGAAGGAATGATGCTAAAGCTGAATCTCTAGTACTTTGGCCACCTCATGCAAAGAGCTGACTCATTGGAAAATACTTTGATGCTGGGAGGGATTGGGGGCAGGAGGAGAAGGGGACGACCAAGGATGAGATGGCTGGATGGCATCATGGACTTGATGGACGTGAGTCTGAGTGAACTCCGGGAGATGGTGATGGACAGGGAGGCCTGGTGTGCTGTGATTCATGGGATCGCAAAGAGTCGGACGCGACTGAGTGACTGAACTGAACTGATGCCTAATATACAACAAATTCTCAATAAATGTTCATTAAATGAATGAATAAATAAATAAATACAGTGTGGTGTGGAAATACCCTTAACTCACACTAAATGTGATTGGAAAAAATATGAATTTAAACATTTGGGATTTCATGAGATGTTTTCTTATTATTCCTCACTGATTAAAACTTCTATTAAGGAGCCCAGAGAAATCTTATCTCTCTCCCTAAGCCTATCCTAACCATCAGATTGCTACTACACACTTTAATTAATTATAATTCAGAGATGTGTCATAATTAAATGTCAATATAGGAAATGTGGTAGGCGCCACTCATAAAGTTGTAGAAAGTCCTAAAGTAGCCACTCTCTGCAATCAAGAGATCCAGGCAACTTTGCCTGTTACTGTCTTGAACATGGACTTGGGGCAACAAAGAACTGATGAGAACCTATGCATAAGAATTTGGAAGTTTTAAAGTAGCTTTGATTTTAATATTGTAATTCTCTTTGAATTATTAAATCTCTTCTTTAGTGGGTAGACCATTCAGTCTTTGTAATTCCAGATGGTATTACAAGAGCAGATGTACCATTAAGGTTTCTCCCCTCCCTTTCAGAAATGTGAAAGAAGATATGTGGAAACCTTAGGCAATCACCCTGGGGTGGGAGAACCATGAGAGACAAGGGAGGGTTACAGAGCTGAAACCAGAGGTCAGCTAAGGGTATGAGGGGCTGATGTAGGAGCCAGGGCCATGAAAAGAGCACAGTGCTGTAGAAAGAAGGAACAAGGGCCTTGTTACAGAGAAAGAATGAGGATAAGTGACATGAAGTCCCAGAAGGCATGGTAGGGATTGTGTATCCTACTCTCTTCATGTTTATATGTCTTTATTCAGCAGTGATGTTTCAGCAGACACTAATATTCTTTCAGTATTTTTTTCCTGGGAAATGTCAGATCTTTATNCCCATGAAAAGAGCACAGTGCTGTAGACAGAAGGAACAAGGGCCTTGTTACAGAGAAAGAATGAGGATAAGTGACATGAAGTCCCAGAAGGGATGGTAGGGATTGTGAATCCTACTCTCTTCATGTTTAAATGTCTTTATTCAGCAGTGATGTTTCAGCAGACACTAATATTCTTTCAGTATTTTTTTCCTGGGAAATGTCAGATCTTTATTGCACTCAGTAGTCAGGGTTGACGTGTTCTTCTGTCCTTTGTCCTTGAATTTCTCCCCAGAATTGTTTTCATGTTGAAGGCTGTGTATCATTTTTTGTAAACCCAGTGTGACTTTCCAACTGTAGATTTGATTCTTTTACAAACTGAGGGACCTTTTCAAAGTCCTTTTGAAGTGTATGTGATTTCATCCTCAAGGCTAGCAAGTATATCAGATCATTTTAGCCTGTTTTCCATATCTACTAGTTTCTCTGATTATAAAACAAAATATTGCTTTAATTATCTGTACTTTGATCATCCGATTTTCTTAGTGAATTGTTTGACTATAGTCTGGGTCCCATACTCTTCCTCACTGTTTGTTTTACTTCCTAATTCACTAAGAATATTTTGTTCTTCAAACGTATCTTCTTGGGCACACCATCTCCCTTTCCATTCCATTTGCCTGTTTATTCATATGGTCTTTGCGCTATTATCTCTTTAAATGCATAACTCATTAACTTGTCACACAGCTGGAAGCAATTGTGGCAGAGTCCTTCATGCTCCTGGAATTTTGTTTTCCTTTTGCCTTCATAGTCTGTCATTTACTAGGTGTGCCCCTTTCTGGTGTGATGTGTGATGAACTGTGATTGTGAACTTGAGGGAGGAGGTAGATAAGCCCACCCCCACCCCCAACCTACAGTGAAGCAATAGGAGATTCATTCCCTATGGATGAAACTTCCAGGCAAAAATAGCAGAACAAATGAGAGAGGAGGCTGGGTCTTACCAGATGACATAGTTCTCATTCTTGAAGTCAGGAGATCTCCTCAATCACACATGTGCCCAAAAGCTCCTTGGAGGTCAAAGGGGACTGATGCCAAAAGACTCTCATTACCCATAGCCCTCTGCAGAAGAATCTGTTAGGTAGGTAGAACAGGGAAAAGGAGTCCAAAATGGTGGTGGCTATAAGACAAGGTAGGGAAAAGCCCACCAAAATGGAACAAAAAAAGGTCTGAGGCCCGGAGTGAAGACCTCACGTAAAACAAACAACACTCCTGGCTGGCCCAGTTTACACAGGTCCAAGTCTCATTGCTTGAAGTTTCCATGGCCAGAGAGAAAAATGCCCCACCTGCAGCTCAAGGGTGACCAGTTGACCCATTTCTCCATCTTATTCCAAATTTCCCAAGGCTGAGGACAGGCAAACTACCTCTCTCACAGAACATATCTCCATAGATATTTAAAACTTCAGGAACAAATTTTGTTTCTTTACAATCTGCAACATTTTGCAGTACCATCTTGCATCTGGGGAAAAAAAAGAAAGAGATGGTTGTTTGATGTGCACCAATTTTACGAGTTTGTAATTTTTCCTTTTGGGGTCAAGCCTGGGACACACTCTCTCCCACTCAGACCCAAGCCAGAGATCATGGCAGAGCTTTGGTCTCTGTGAGTCACCCTTGTTCCAAGGAGGCATCTTAGCAAGAGTGACCCAGGGCAGAGATGCGATCTGAGGACCTCGTCTAATGGTGTAGCTCGCAGTGAGCCCCTGTAGGAGAATTCCCTCATTCCCCTTGCCTCCAATTGACAGATGATTGCCCTTCGTGGAGTCAGAGCTCCATAACTCACTTCCAGATGAGCTCACCTTGACTTCATAGGACTCACAGAGGGAGGAAGGGGAAATTGCCTGCTTCTCTATAGCCACCAGGAGGTCAAATGAAATTTTTAAGTTTATGTGTTTAAATGAAAGTCAGACAGCATTCACTCACTTACAGGAAATAAGCTTCAGAAGGAAGACTCAGGCAGAAAATAGAGGATCAGATGCAGAAATAACTGTCAGGCTGAGTGCCACAGAGTCTTGCTTTCTGTGCCTGGAGAGACGGGTCACCTTTGCCCTTCTATTTATAAAACTGACTCCCAGCAGAAGTCACTTTAGAGTCTGCTAGAAATGGGACTTCACTTTCTTTTTTCATTTTCATGCATTGGAGAAGGACATGGCAACCCATTCCAGTGTTCTTGCGTGGAGAATCCCAGGGACGGGGAAGCCTAGTGGGCTGCCGTCTATGGGGTCGCACAAAGTCGGACACGACTGGAGCGACGCAGCAGCAGCAGCAGAAATGGAGAATGGATCATTTCTAATGCCGTTGCCTCTCTGAGCAATAGGGACAGTCTCTTTCTTGACCCTTTCTAGTAGGGTCGGGTTCCCAGCTGCACAGGAAGCGCGGCGCTGCCGGCTGTGCGCGTCAGCAGGGCTTATGCTGGTTAGCCAGCAAAGGCACCGCTTGGAGCCTGCATCCTGAGCCTGGTCCTGTGCTGGGGGCTGGAAGTCAAAAAATATATATAGCTTAAGTGTTCTCACCCCCAAAAGTGAGCCACCTCACAGGTGAAGTTGTTCAAGGTATTTGTGAATGGTAATGGACCAGGAGTTTCAACTTAAGAAGTTCTATGTGCATTAGAGAACTGAATGTTGAAATTTTATCAAGCTATTCTTAGAATATCTTATACTATCACTATAAAATCGATCTCTACTACTTTAAATATTATTTATAAATAATACAAAACGAATATTATTTGTAAATAATATAGTATAAATAATAATATAAACAATATAATTTGTAAAAATTATAAATGCTCATAATCCATGAAGGTTCTATTGAAATTGTCAACTCTCTGCCTTAAAATAGCATATAATTAATACTATGGTGGGTTATAAATAACTTTTAAGCTACTGATGACCTAAGCAATAAAAAAAAACTATAAGAAATAAAATGATCTAGAGAAGTAAAGAAGAAAATAATGGAACTTCAGCATTTAAGTTTCACCTATTCATAATTATTTCCAACAGACAGCAATTCCATGGTCAAATTTCTTTAAACTGGATGGAAGGCTGGCATCCTTTCATTAAAAGCAATATTCAATAGGGTTCAATACCATTACCTTCTTTGAATATTAGTTTTTAAACCTTTCTTTTGAAAGAAGCGTAGACTCATAAGCAGTTACAAAAAACAGTCTCATGAACCAGCAGTGACATCTCATATGAATGTAGGACAGCATCAAAACCAAGGCACTGGCTTGAGGCGAATCCTGTTGGCTAGACGACAGGCTGTATTCCGTTTCCACCAGTATTTCCATGCACTCATGTGTGTCTGTCTGTCTGTCTGTCTGTCTGTGCAGTTCTAGTCAACCTGATCCCATGACTGACCCCATCACAGGCAAGATGCAGGTCTGTTCTGTCACTGTATACGCCCCACCTGCCCCTGTCCCCTGGCAACCACTAAATGTTCTCCTACTCAGATTTAATTTTAACCGTCCTGTTTGGCCCACTGCACTGGCTTGGATCTTGTTGATGAAGAGTTTCAGCCAGTTTTTGCTTGGCATCCAGACGAACTAAACATTAAGGGAATATCAAAGTGGGACATGGTGACCTTCCAGCAAGCTAAGGAAGGTAATTCATTTACTTTGTTGTTCTTTCCTTTCTCCTAATAGAATAAATTTCAGTTGCTCCTTTCTGCTAAGTTTAGAAGACAGGAACTCCTTCAAAGACAATCTAAGGGGAAAAGGTCTTTTATTTGCATATATATATATATATATACACTATATATATACCAAAAAAATATAACCTCATTTAAGTTAAAAACAAATCTACTCCCCCAATGATTTAGCAAAACTTTTACCTTGGAGATGGTAAAGACAAAAATTTGTTTCAGTAACTTAACAATTTCATAACCTCTTAATTCTCCAAATTGTTAGCAATAACTACACACACCCTGGTCTGACCTTCAAATCTTGTTCACTCATATCACCTCATGTTATTTTTCAAATAATTACATGAGAAGTTCCCAAGTGAATTTTTTGCATCACAGACCAAAGAACCAAAATGACATGAAGCATCTGGAGATTTATGATTAAATGAATGGTTTTTAAAATGTTTACACTCGACTTCTTGGCAAGTCTAAAATATAGTTATTTGAAACTCCAATACTTTGCCCACCTGACACAAAGAACCGACTCACTGGAAAAGACCCTGATGAAAGGAAAGATTGAAGGCGGGAGGAGAAGGGGACGGCAGAGGATGAGATGGTTGGATGGCATCACCAATGTGATGGACATGAGTTTGGCTAAACTCCGGGAGTTGGTGATGGACAGGGAGGTCTGGCGTGCTGCAGTCTATGGGGTTGCAAAGAGTTGAACATGACTGAGGGACTGAACTGAACTGATACATATGCAACAATAAATTATAATATATTACATACTATTATCTATTTGTATTGACATTATTTAACCATATAAAATAATGATGGTAATATATGGTATAATTTTTATGGTATATTAGTAAATAATATTATTGTGTGATTTTATAATATATGAAAGAAAGTGAAAGTGAAAAAGTTGGTCAGTCGTGTCTGACTCTTTGCGTCCCCATGGACTATACAGTCCATGGAATTCTCCAGGCTAGAATACTGGAGTGGGTAGCCTTTCCCCTCTCCAGGGAATCTTCCCAACCCAGGGATATAACCCAGGTCTCCTTCATAGCAGGCAGATTCTTTACCAGCTGAGCCACAAGGGAAGCCCTTTAGCATATATAACGCAAATACATAATACAAGATATTATTATATATGTGGTACCATATATTATCATTTTCAGTAAAATATATTATATATTATTGCTATTATTATATAGTACAAGTCATCTGGGCTTCCCCGGTGGCTCAGCAGTAAAGAACCTGCCTGCCAGTGCAGGAAGAGATGCATGAGGGATGCGGATTCGATTCTAGGGCGGGGAAGACCCCCTGCAGGAGGAAATGGCAACCCACTCCAGTATTCTTGCCTGGAGAACACCAGGGACAGAGGAGCCTGGTGGGCTACAGTCCACAGGGTTGCAAAGAGTCAGACATGACCTAGCAACTGAGCATTCAGTCGTTCAGCAACACATGGGTATGAGAACTGCAGAAAATACATTTTGCATTTAACATGTGGAGGGATGTTTAGGCAATTGGCTTTGCAAAGTGACTCCAAGGTTACACTTCACGGTGAGATCAGACCTCATGTTTCCAAGAGGGTCTTAGGCACCTGAGTGTTTGAGTAATAGACATTCATGCTTCTTTCTGATTGTAAGCTCCGTTAGGGCGGAGTCCTATTATTCTTTGGAGCCAAGTAACATACAGTCACAGTTCCTACTAGGTACATAACAAATAAGACAGGTGGGCAGAGCAGCTAGAGTTCCTTATTTCTTTTTTGTTCTTTTTGTTAGAGGACCTTGTTTTCACTTTTTAAAGAAAAACCTTCCATGTGTTTGTTAGCCATCCGTATGTCTTCTTTGGAGAAATGCCTATTTAGTTCTTTGGCCCATTTTTTGATTGGATCGTTTATTTTTCTGGAGTTGAGCTGCATAAGTTGCTTGTATATCTTTGAGATTAGTTGTTTGTCAGTTGCTTCATTTGCTATTGTTTTCTCCCATTCAGAAGGCTGTCTTTTCACCTTACTTATAGTTTCCTTTGTTGTGCAGGAGCTTTTAATTTTAATTAGATCCCATTTGTTTATTTTTGCTTTTATTTCCAGTATTCTGGGAGGTGGATCATAGAGGATCCTGCTGTGATTTATGTCAGAGAGTGTTTTGCCTATGTTCTCCTCTAGGAGTTTTATAGTTTCTGGTCTTACGTTTAGATCTTTA
>SJYW01007550.1:56188-107304 GCA_006410735.1 Raphicerus campestris
ATGCTGAAGATGAACATGAATTTAGTTATTAAACCTCAGAAGGCCAGCATTTGGAAATTCCTGGTCAAAACTGGAAGATAAAGAAAATATGTTTTAATCCTATAAAGACCATAAGGGGAAAAATGTGGCTTTTTTTCTTTGACATTTGTTTCTTTTAAAGGCTTTATTTTTTTTTAAAGACTTTTTTAAAGCACAGGATAATATTCTGTTGTCTGGATATAGCACAGTTTGTTCACTGATTCACCTACTGGAGAAATCTTGGTTGATTTGCAATTATACACAAAAGGTTCTGTGAGCGTCTGCACGCAGGTTTCTGTTTTAGGTTCACAGCAAAGCTGAGTGGAAGGTACAGAATTTTCTCATGTACCTCCTAGCCCTACAGACGCATAAGCTCCCTCACTATCAACATCCCCTAGAAGACCAGTGTATTTGTTAACTACTGACGTACCTACATCACCCAGCGCAGTCACCCAAAGTCCATAGTTTACACTGTGGTTCCCCTCAGCGCTGCACACCCTGTGGGTTTAGACAAGCATATAATGGCATGTATCCATCATTATACTGCCACACAGAGTATTTTCACATTCTGACATTTTCCAAGCTGAGAATTGTAGATTGCTTTCATGGAGGAAACCAGAAC
Source organism: Raphicerus campestris (assembly GCA_006410735.1). Lineage (NCBI taxonomy): Eukaryota > Metazoa > Chordata > Mammalia > Artiodactyla > Bovidae > Raphicerus > Raphicerus campestris. The sequence goes on from SJYW01007550.1 coordinate 56,829, forward strand.
AATTACAAAGAGGCCAGGAGAATAAACACAATTGAAAAATGCTTTGCTGGATTGAATAAATATGTTTTTACAGAGAGTGAAAGGGCTTATATTCTGACACAAACATCCCTTTCGTGGTTCTTCTTATCAATAATCTGTGCTTCACTCTGCATTAACCTCCCTGATAGTCAGTATATTGATTACAAATTCTAAAATTGCTAAATTCATAGGGAAAACTAAATGCTATATCCTCCTTAAAACTGGGTTTTCTATTGTCATGAGCTTCCAAGTAACTTTTGATACATTTTTCTACATGTTTCCAATTTTCTACAGTGGCATATACATCATTCATAATTAGAAAAGCTGATATGATGTTTAACTTAAAATATACTACTCTGAAAATATCATTCAAAATTAAAATAGATATAGAAAAAGATAGGGATTCTTTAATATTTCTTCCTTCAAATTTTCTACAGTTACCAAATTTCCTTAAGTTTTCTATAACTTTTATAAAGGAAAAAAAGGCAACCTCATTCTAAAGGATATCTGACTTCTTGGAATGAAAGAGAATTTAGCAGAGGGGTACACATGCCAAAGAGAAAGTCACTCAGCTGTGTCTGACTCTTTGTGACCCCATGGACTATACAGTCCATGCAATTCTCCAGGCCAGACTACTAGAGTGGGTAGCCTTCCCCTTCTCCAGGGGATCTTCCCAACCCAGGGATCGAACTCAGGTCTCCGGCATTGCAGGCGGATTCTTTACCAGCTGAGACACCAGGGAAGCCTACACATACCAAGGTCTGGCATAAACCATTAAAGACATCTGCCTGCAAGTGATCCATGATGCTCCTAAGCAAGGATCTTTTGGATAAGGTGGAAATTTTCAAGGTAACAACTTTTTATATCATGCCAACTTCTTTTCAAAATGGCACTGTGGCTTTAGGCCCATCTCAAAACCTTTATCTGTTATCATCACACAACTGCGCAGGTATTTCAATAATAGGATTTCCAGAAACTAAAATATCTCACATCAGATTTTCAGAAATACAGGAATCAGCCCCTTAAAGCAACTCTTATGTGAGTTATCAGTCTTAGAGGCTATTGGAGCCTGCTAAGAGTTCCTGAAGATGATTGCTTAAGGACATCAATTTTATTTCACAAAATATTCAATTTTGTGTATTACTCAGAGTTATTAATAAGCAACAGCATTTATCAACATTAATATAGATAGTTAACAGACATTTAAATGTTTACTCTGGGCTCACAATTGTTCTAAGAATTTTAAATGTGTGAGCTTATTTAATGCTCACAAAAAATTATGAGNATTACTCAGAGTTATTAATAAGCAACAGCATTTATCAACATTAATATAGATAGTTAACAGACATTTAAATGTTTACTCTGGGCTCACAATTGTTCTAAGAATTTTAAATGTGTGAGCTTATTTAATGCTCACAAAAAATTATGAGGTAAATGCTAATATTACCTCCATTGTACAGATGAAGAAGCTGATAAAGGAAGAGACTAGGTAACTTTCCCATGTTCGCTCCAATATCATCCAATTCATATACAGACCATGTGCTTTGAGTGTTCACTTCTATGATAAACCACTCATATCACCCAGGGTTCTCCAGAGGAATAGAACCAACAGAATATCTATGAGCTTCCCTGGAGGCTCAGCTGGTAAAGAATCCGCCTGCAGTGCAGGAGACCAGGGTTTGATCGCTGGGTCCAGAAGGTCCCCTGAAGGAGGGCATGGTTACCCACTCCAATATTCTCGCCTAGAGAATTCAATGGACAGAAGAACCTGGTGGGCTATAGTTCATGGGGTTCACCTCTCTGCTTTGAGTGTTCACCTCTGTGATAAACTGCATGTATCAGCCAGAGTTTTCCAGAGGAGTAGACCAATAACATACCTATATTGGTACCTATATCTCTACGTACAGATCTATCATTTATCTCAATATCTAGTCATCATCATCTCTCCGTCATCTACTTATCTATCATCTGTACCTTGAACTGCATTTATTGCCACACTCTCCACTCTTCATTCAACCACAGTAAACACTTAGAATTTCAGAAAATGCTATGGTACTTATTTAACTCATATATGTGTTATTTTAATAGAAGAATTTTTGCAAACAAACAAACATCACCCAGGTCCTGTGTCCCAAACACAGTTGGGGTCCTGCAGCATCTCCCAGGTGGCCAGTGCGCTGCCCTCACTGGGCTTCAGGGTAACTCTTGAGTCTTAAAACGGTTTGTGCTATCCTTCTTATCTGGCTTTCATGAATGATCTGCCATCTCTATATCCACCCACATCACAGAGAAGTCTTGGAAAAGATTCGTTAAAGATGTCAGCTGGAGGGAAATTTTATGTATCTTATGAAGGACTGGGCTTCCTTGATAGCTCAGCTGGGAAAGAATCCACCTGCAATGCAGGAGACCCTGATTGGATCCCTGGGTCAGGAAGGTCCCCTGGAGAAAGGATAGGCTACTCACTCCAGTATTCTTGGGCTTCCCTGGTGGCTCAGATGGTTCAAGAATCAGCCTGCAATGTGGGAGACCTGAGTTTGATCCCTAAGTTGGGAAGATCCCCTGGAGAAGGGAAAGGCTACCCACTCCAGTATTCCGGCCTAGAGAATTCCATGGACTGTATAGTCCATGAGGTTGCAAAAGAGTTNGAGTAGCTCTTGGCTGTCTCCCTTTAACTATGGAATCTGAAGACCTAATACTTGGTCTGAGAGTTCTTTTTACTTCCCATACCTCAGTTCAGTTCAGTCATTCAGTCTTGTCTGACTCTATGTGGCCCCATGGACTGCAACACGCCAGGCTTCCCTGTCCATCACCAACTCCCAGAGTTTGCCCAAACTCATGTCCATTGAGTCAGTGATGCCAGCCAATCATCTCACCCTCTGTCATNTTCAGTCTTGTCTGACTCTATGTGGCCCCATGGACTGCAACACGCCAGGCTTCCCTGTCCATCACCAACTCCCAGAGTTTACCCAAACTCATGTCCATTGAGTCAGTGATGCCAGCCAATCATCTCACCCTCTGTCATCCCCTTCTCCTGCCTTCAATCTTTCCCAGCATCAGAGTCTTTTCAAATGAGTCAGTTCTTCACATCAGGTGGCCAAAGTATTCAACTTCAGCATCAGTCCTTCAGAGTTTCAACTTCAGCATCAGTCCTTCCAATAAATATTCAAGACTGATCTCCTTTAGGATGCACTGGTTGAATCTCCTTGCAGTCCGAGGGACTCACGAGAGTCTTCTCCAACACCACAATTCAAAATCATAAATTCTTTGGTGCTCAGCTTTCCTTATAGTCCAACTCTCACATCCATACATGACTACTGGAAAAACCATAGCTTTGACTAGACAGACCTTAGTCGGTAATATCTCTGCTTTTTAATATGCTATTTAGGTTTGTCATAGTTTTTCTTCCAAGGAGCAAGTGTCTTTTAATTTTATGGCTGCAGTCACCATCTGCAGTGATCTGAGAGCCCAAGAAAATAAAGTCTCTCACTGTTCCCATGGTTTCACCATCCATTTACCATGAAGTGATGGCACTGGATGCCATGATCTTAGTTTTCTGAATGTTGAGTTATAACCCAGCTTTTCCACTTTTCTCTTTCACTTTCATCAAGAGGCTCTTTAGCTCCTCTTCACTTTCTGCCATAAGGGTGGTGTCATCTGCATATCTGAGGTTCTTGATATTTCCCCCTGCAATCTTTATTCCAGCTTGTGCTTCATCCAGTCCCATACCTACCAGGCATTATTCATTCATCCATTCCTTGAAACAGTCATCATTTCACCATTTCAACCAGTAAATCTTTACTCAGTCCCCACTGGGCCTCCGCAGTACTCTGGATAGAATATGTTTTGTAAATACAATTTTCATCCTCATGGCACCAAACCTTTGAAGTTTTTCTTCCAAGTCCTTTCTTCATCTCAAAGGATCAATGGTACCAAAAATAATGACAATACAACTTTTTCCTTTTTTCCTTTCAGTTACCTTCAGCTTTTTAAACATCAGTGTAAGCCCAGTTCATGCTTGGCATTGTTATCACAACTTTTATCTACCAGTTTGATTGTTTAGTGGGTTTGTATCTTAAACCCAAAGCACTAAAATTTAGTCCGAACAGTACTTCAACTTTTCAGTTCTTAAAACTGTCTCACCTAAATAACCATTATATATATGCATTAGCATACTGTATTGGTGTTTTTCTTTCTGGCTTACTTCACTCTGTATAATAGGCTCCATCCACCTCATTAGAACTGATTCAAATGTATTCATTTTAAGGGCTGAGTAATACTCCATTGTGTATATGTACCACAGCTTTCTTATCCATTCATCTGCTGATGGACATCTAGGTTGCTTCCATGTCCTGGCTATTATAAACAGTGCTGCAATGAACACTGGGGTACATGTGTCTTTCAATTCTGGTTTCCTCTGTGTGTATGCCCAGCAGTGGGATTGCTGGGTCATAAGGCAGTTCTATTTCCAGTTTTTTAAGGAATCTCCACACTATTTGCATTCTCACCAACAGTGTAAGAGGGTTCGCTTTTCTCCGCATCCTCTCCAGCATTTATTGCTTGTAGACTTTTTGATGGCAGCCATTCTGACTGGAGTGAAATGGTACCTCACTGTGATTTTGATTTGCATTTCTCTGATAATAAGTGATGTTGAGCATCTTTTCATGTGTTTGTTAGCCATCTGCATGTCTTCTTTGGAGAAAGGTCTATTTAGTTCTTTGGTCCATTTTTTGATTGGGTCATTTATTTTTCTGGAATTGAGCTGCAGGAGCTGCTTGTATATTTTTGAGATTAATTCTTTGTCAGCTGCCTCATTTGCTATTATTTTCTCCCATGCTGAAGGCTGTCTTTTCACACTGCTTATAGTTTCCTTCATTGTGCGAAAACTTTTAAGGGTATGGCAAAAGCCACTACAATATTGTAAAGTAATCAGCCTCCAATTAAAATAAATTAATTAATTTTAAAAATAACCATTGTANTTTTCTCCCATGCTGAAGGCTGTCTTTTCACACTGCTTATAGTTTCCTTCATTGTGCGAAAACTTTTAAGGGTATGGCAAAAACCACTACAATATTGTAAAGTAATCAGCCTCCAATTAAAATAAATTAATTAATTTTAAAAATAACCATTATAGTGCACTGCTTGTTAACAGGTAAATATTATTTTTGAAAAAGGTGTTTCTTCTATTATTGTAGCACTTCATTTTTCTCATAGACTTAAGAACAACAATTAAATATAAGGTGATAATTGTGTAACATTTAGAATGCAGCACACTTCCTGCAAAAATGCCTTCTTTTTACAAAGATTGAGTTTTGGTCCAGATTCTGTCATGTCCCCTTGAAGACAGACAGCCCTGGCAGTTGGGTGACAGAACAGGGAGAAAATGGCATTCAGTTCTCCTGAATTATGTTGCTCCTTTTCATTTAAATGTATTTAAATGAAGGGCTTGACTCTCCTTCAAAGTATGCATTTCTTCCCTTTTATTAGCAGTAAAATATAGCAGGGCAAGGAGCTGGAGATTTACAAGCCTTCTGGGCACCTCATTTGCTTTTCCACCCATCACTCTGACATCGTCAAATATTGGCTTTGGCAAGATGGCAGAGGCTGGCAGAGGCTGTTCAATAGCTTGATGGCTGTTCCATCATACATTGTCCAGCAACGGCAGAGTTGCAGACAGTGCCCACATCAGCAAGGAAGAACACATCCATTAAGCTGCCTTCTACAATTTACCAGACTTGAATGACGTACCACATGCTGGCCAATACTTGCCTGCTGACAATGGCCATGGCAGCTCAGAGGAGGCACCCCAGGAAAGTTCTGCAGAGCCTCATCACCAGCAGCATCACATGGAAGAGCTGTCTTCAGGGCTCTTCCCCTAGTGAATTTTTAATATAAAGTTGTACTGGGTTGTTTTTCTACAACAGTTCTTCCAACTTTCACATCTTGTTTTTGCTTAGCAGAGGCCAACCTTCAAAATGACCTGGGACAAATGTAATCAGAAAGTGGAAGCTACAGAGAAGAGATACTCACCCAGGTGTTTTAAAAGTTAAATAGAATTTAGGGGGAAATGGATACATGTTTATGTTTGGCTGAGTCCCTTCGGTGTTCACCTGAAACTATTACATTGTTAATCAGCTATAACTCCAATAGAAAATAAAATGCTTTTTAAAACAATAAAGTTATGTGTATTACCATATGTGAAACAGATCGCTGGTCAGGTTCAATGCATGAGACAGGGTGCTCAGGGCTGGTACACTGGGATGACCCTGAGGGATGGGATGGGGAGAGAGGTGGGAGGGGGGTTCAAAATGTACACCCATGGTTGATTCATGTCAGTATATGGCAAAAACCACTACAGTATTGTAAAGTAATTAGCCTCCAATTAAAATAAATAAATAAACTAAAAACAAAAAAATTAAAATAAAATAAACAAAGTTAAATAGAACTTGGCATTTCAACTGCAATGTGTTTCTCCACTTCTATCAACTGTGATGGGATATTTTTAGCAATATGCAGCATTATTTTGCTAGAAATAAGTACAAGTGCTTACAATATTTTTGAAAGCATGATGTCACACCCTGGGTGCTCATGCAGTTACTGCTGATGGACACAGAAGTTGATGTAATGATTCTAGAAGACACTTTGGTCCCTAGGGGCAAACCCCTTTAAACAGATTTCACAGCCTGTGATCCTGAAATTTTATTCTCAAGAAGGCATTATAGGTGTAATGTTAGTTTCTTTTCCTTCACATGTTGTAAGCCTTCATGGAGACATTTTCCCCCTTTTTCCAGGGGGTATATAAAGGAGTGCCTTCATTTATGTTCCTAAAAACTAAAGGCCAGCCTGACTGCTGGTGAAAGAAATCTCAGAAAAAGAAGAGAATGAAAATAGTTCTTTTTCCTACAGCTAAAGAAGAACCAGCACTGATCTGTGAATGTGTGTATGTGTGCACGCACACTCAATCATGTCCATCTCTTTGTGACCCCATGGACTGTAGCCTGCCAGACATCTCTCTCCATGAAATTCTCCAGGCAAGAATACTGGAGTGGGTAGCCATTTCCTTCTTCAGAGGATCTTCCCGACCCAGGAATCAAACTCATGTCTCTTGTGTCTCCAGAGTCTCCTGCATTGGCAGGCAGATTCTTTAACACTGCACTATCTGGGAAGCCCATGATCTGTGACTACGTTAACACAAATTCTGGTTTTTACAAAGTAGGGAAATCAAGACCACATAGGAAATCCCCAGTTCTCATATTCTTATCCATATTTACTAAAATATATAAACTTATCTTGATTCTATTATGAAAAGTGCCCTTGAAAGGGTCTTGTGAAACAGACGCAGAAACTTTAGGAGAAGTTATTGCTGTGCCCTATGATATAAGAACTACAACCCCAAAGTCTGCAGTGTCCCTGGTGACTCAGTAGTAAGAAACCCACCTGCCAGGGCAGGAGAGGCAGGTTCGATCCCTGGGCCGGGAAGATCCCCAGAAAAGGAACTGGCAACCCACTCCAGTATTCTTGCCCGGGAAATCCCACAGACAGAGGAGCCTGGCGGCTGCAGTCCATGGGACCACAAAGAGCTGGAGACAACTAAACAACAACAAAGGGAAACAATAAGGAAACTGAAGAGAAGGAACTGTGTCTGAGAATGTTCACGGAGCATTACAGATGAAGGCTGAAACCAGTTGGCCCGCACACAGCGGGGGCAGGACAGGGGCTTGCCATCTGGGCACCTCAGCCATCTCATTTTGCATACCAAATAACTCTGTCATGTCTCCCAGATAACTGGAGATACATTACATGCCAAAGAAAAAAAAGTAAAACAAGGGTATAACCTCATAGGTTAAATGAGAAAAAAAACTTGACTAAAAGGATTAAAAAATATACAGAATGGTTGGCTCTGACAGAATTATGGATGGTTTCAGTCTTTTTTCTTTATATTCCTCTGAATTTTCCTCTTTACTATTAAGGTAATGTTGGTTTATAACAGTACACATTTCATGTGTACATTATATTTCTAATTCTATATACATTTTAGCACACTTAGGATCTGTCATTCAGTTGTGTCTGACTCTTTGCGATCCCATGGAATACAGCATGCCAGGCTTCCTTGTCCATCACCAACGCGCAGAAATGCTGTGCTGGATGAAGCACAAACTGGAATCAAGATTGCCAGGAAAAATATAAAAAACTTCAGATATGCAATGACATCACCCTTATGGCAGAAAGTGAAGAAGAAACTAAAGAGCCTCTTGATGAAAGTGAAAGAGGAGAGTGAAAAAGTTGGCTTAAAGCTCAACATTCAGAAAACTAAGATCATGGCATCCAGTGTCATCACTTCATGACAAATAGATGGGGAAACAATAGAAACAGTGAGACATTTTATTTCTNGACTGGTTGGATCTCCTTGCAGTCCAAGGGACTCTCAAGAGTCTTCTCCAACATTACAGTTTAAAAGCATCAATTCTTCAGCACTCAGCTTTCTTTATAGTCCAACTCTCACTTCCATACATGACTACTGGAAAATCCATAGCCTTGACTAGATGTACCTTTGTTGACAAAGTAATTTCTCTGCTTTTTAATATGCTATGTTGGTCATAACTTTCCTTCCAAGGAGTAAGCATCTTTTAATTTCAACCTAGACAGCATATTACAAAGCAGGGACATTACTTTCTTGACAAAGGTCCATCTAGTCAAGGCTATGGTTTTTCCAGTTGTCATGTATGGATGCGAGAATTGGACTATAAAGAAAGCTAAGCACCAAAGAACTGATGCTTTTGAACTGCAGTGTTGGAAAAGATGCTTGAGAGGCCCTTGGACTGCAAGGAGATCCAACCAGTCCATCTTAAAGGAGATCAGTCCTGAATATTTACTAGAAGGACTGATGCTGAAGCTGAAGCTCTAATCCTTTGGCCACCTGATGTGATGAACCAGCAAAGACCCTGATGCTGGGAAAGATTGAAGGCAGGAGGAGAAAGGGATGACAGAGGATGAGATGGTTGGATAGCATCACCAACTTGATGGACATGAGTTTGAGTATTTGGTGATGGACAGGGAAGCCTGGCATGCTGCAGTCCATGGCGTCACAAAGAGTCAGACACTACTGAGCAACTAAACTGAACTGAATGAGCCCAATTATACAGTATTTATCTTTCTCCCTTTAATTTATTTCTCTAAGCATAATCTCTCAAGGTTCATCTACGTGTTTACAAATGGAAAGAGTTCATCTTTTATGCATGCATGCATGATAAGTTGCTTCAGTCTTGTCTGACTCTTTGCGACCCAATGAACTGTAGGTTGCCAGGCGCCTCTGTCCACAGGCTTCTCCAGGCAAGAATACTGGAGTGGGGTGCCATTTCCTTCTCTGGGGGATCTTCCTGACCCAGGGATCGAACCCAGGTCTCCCACATTGCAGGGAGACTACCATCTGAGCCACCTGGGAAGCCTCAGTGTGAAGAGTTATCCTTAAATACAAAAACTTTTTAAAAATAAAACTAAGGCTGACATTATGAGTAAAACTATATTCTCATTTGAAAATGGTTGTAAAATACACAAAATGGAGGGCAGATTTTAGCAATTTACCTCTCCTTGCAGGTGATAAAAGGAGCATTGAAGCAAAAATATTTTATCAGTGGTTTAGGCAACAGTGTTGACACTGCTAGGAGACCAATTCTTTAAAAAAAAAAATAAGGTTTGTGGGGAAGTTAATCTTGGCTAAGAGCTATAAAAGAATCTATAATTTTAGCTCAGAAACCAAGAAACAATAAAAGTGCTTATTGATTTTTTTTTCCTGTGGTTTTCACAATTTACAGATCCATTGCTTTTCATATCAGTGATTTGCTGAAAATTTATGGTGAGAACAAGAGAATGACTAAGCAAGCTTTTTCCTGGTAGAGTCACTTCAGTCTGGATGCTGTGACATGTCTCCCACTGAATCAATCCTACGCTGAGTCAGCCAAAGTTCACATGGACTTGCTGTGCTCAGGTGGGACCCCAGGTTTAGGCACAGGTCCAGGAGGNACTTCAGTCTGGATGCTGTGACATGTCTCCCACTGAATCAATCCTACGCTGAGTCAGCCAAAGTTCACGTGGACTTGCTTTGCTCAGGTGGGACCCCAGGTTTAGGCACAGGTCCAGGAGGACTATAGATGCCCACAAAGAGAGAAGCAATTCAAGCAATTTCAGGAGGAAAGAAATAGGCAGAGCACTGGAAGCTGCCGCTGAAAGCTTCCCTGAAGCCTGAATGTCTGCAATTGCACTATAACCAGTCGTCTGCAAGTTCTGTTAAGCTCTGACCCACAGAATGGAGTGAACCTACAGAAGAGGGTTATTCAGAAACACCACTGGGTCACAGAGAGAAGGGGTTTGAGCAGACATCAGGGGCTGTGGGTGACAGGTTCACAGGTGCTCATAAGAGGTGGAATGGAAGATCACTGAGGTAGGCTGCAAAACATCTCCCTAAAGCTATAAATATCATGTCTCTAGACTATGAATGTCACTTTACGTGGAAATAAAATGTTTTGCAGATGTGGTTGAGAATTTCACGATAAGAAGATATAATCCAGACAAAACTCTAATTTAAAAAGATGCCATATATGAAACAAATCGCCAGTCCAGGTTTGATGCATGATACTGGATGCTTGGGGCTGGTGCACTGGGATGACCCAGAGGGATGGTATGGGGAAAGAGGAGGGAGGGGGTTCAGGATGGGGAACATGTGTATACCTGTGGCGGATTCATGTTGATGTATGGCAAAACCAATACAATATTGTAAAGTAATTAACCTCCAATTAAAATAAATAAATTTATATTTAAAAAAAAAAAGATATGTGGACGGCTATATTCATTGGGCTTCTCTGATGGCTCAGTTGGTAAAGAATTCACCTGCAATGCAGGAGACCCCAGTTTGACACCTGGGTCAGGATGATTCACTGGAGAAGGGATAGGCTACCCACTGCGGTATTCTTGGGCTTCCCTTATGGTTCAGCTGGTTAAGAATCATCCTGAAATGTGGGAGATCTGGGTTCAATTCCTGGGTTGGGAATATCCCCTGGAGAAGGGAAAGGCTACCCACTCCAATATTCTGGCCAGGAGAATTCCATGGACTGTATAGTACACGGGGTCACAAAGAGTTGGACATGACTGCTGACTAAGGTCTGTCTAGTCAAGGCTATGGTTTTTCCTGTGGTCATGTATGGATGTGAGAGTTGGACTGTGAAGAAGGCTGAGCACCGAAGAATTGATGCTTTTGAACTGTGATGTTGGAGAAGACTCTTGAGAGTCCCTTGGACTGTAAGGAGATCCAACCAGTCCATTCTGAAAGAGATCAACTCTAGGATTTCTTTGGAAGGAATGATGCTAAAGGTGAAACTCCAGTACTGTGGCCACCTTATGCAAAGAGTTGACTCATTGGAAAAGACTTTGATGCTAGGAGGGATTGGGGGGCAGGAAGAGAAGGGGACGACACAGGATGAGAGGGCTGGATGGCATCACCAACTCAATGGACGTGAGTCTGAGTGAACTCTGGGAGTTGGTGATGGACAGGGAGGCCTGGCGTGCTGTGATTCATGGGGTCTCAAAGAGCTGGAAACGACCGAGTGACTGAACTGAACTGAACTGAACTGAGACTTTCACCTTCGCTTCATCTTTGTAGCAGCACTGTTCACAATAGCTACATGCCCATCCACAGATGAATGAATAAAGAAGAAGTGGTACATAAAGAAGATATGTACAAAGGAATATTACTCAGTCATGAAAAGAATGAAATAATTCCATTTGCAACAGGGATGTACCTAGTAATGATCATCCTAAATGAAGGAAGTTGGAAAGCGAAAGACAAACACCATATGATATCACATATATGTGGAATCTAAAATAAGATGCAAATGAATCTGTCCACAAAACACAAACAGACTCACAGACATAGAGGACAGATGTGTGGTTGCCAAGGCAGAGGGGAGGGGAAGGACTGAGAGTTTGGGATTCGCAGATGCAAAGTATTGGATGTGGAGTGGATAAACGACAAGGTCCTACTGTATAACACAGGGAACTATCGTCAACATCCAGTGATAAAACGGAAGAGAATCTGAAAAAGAATGCATATATGTATGTGTGTGTGTGTGTGTGTGTGTGTGTGTGTGAATCCCTTTGTTATGTAGCAGAAATTAACATGACATTGTACATCAGCTATACTTCATTAAAAGAAAAACAGAAAGATTGTCTAGGATTCTCCATGTAGACCCAATGCAATCACAAGTATCATAGTAAGAGGAAGGCAGAAGGAAATTTCTCACACAGAAGGAAGGGGAAGAAACCGAAGTGATGCAGTCAAAGGCCAGGGCGTTTTGAAACCCCCAGAAGCTAGAGGAAGCGAGGAACACACTCTCCCTCGAGCCTCTCAGCGGAGCGCAACTCTGCTGACACCTTCATCTTGACCTGGTGGCACCCTCTTCAGATCGCTTCTCCAGACCTGGGAGATAAGAAGTTTCTCTTGTTTTAAATCCTGCTATTTGTGGCAGTTTGTTACAGCGGCTGCAGGACACTCATACTGTCCTCTTTGCAGTTACATTTCTTAATATGTGTCATTGGTTACAGTTGCCTGATTTCTTGTGGGTCCAATCATCTTCTAGATTCCTTTTGTTGTTATTACAAGCACACAAGTTTCCACAGCTCCTTCTGTAATACCACAGAGGACTATCTGGACCAGGTCGATGGCAGCACAGGCAGCGAGAGCTCAAGCCCCGAGCTAGGACTCCCTCACAGCAGGGCTCCCGTCCCTGAGGAGAGCAACCACACAAGAAAACTGTGACCCGTGGTGTATTTGCTAAACCCATGTGGAGCCGGATAGTCACGTGCAGGAGGGAGCCACTGAGGGCCGTAGGGAAGGAATTCTGGTGTGGGATATGGAAAGGACGATGAGGGGAAAGATAACTCATGTTGTGCTCACTCATTGCTGCAGAGGATCAATAAGAAAATACAAGTGCATGTGAACGTCTGCTCTCTGTCAGGCCCTCCAGAGCCAATTGNGGGAAAGATAACGCATGTTGTGCTCACTCATTGCTGCAGAGGATCAATAAGAAAATACAAGTGCATGTGAACGTCTGCTCTCTGTCAGGCCCTCCAGAGCCAATTGTTCTCACAGAATCTCACACAGCACTACTGGGACACCACATACAAAGTGAGTCTAAGGTGGCAGGTAAGAAAACCAAAATCACACCTCTGTTCAGCGCTAGAGGAGGCACGTAAGCCAAGGTTTGTCTGACTCCAAAACCAGGGCTCTTTGGCTTAATCATGCTCAACCCTCCTCCCAGGGCTGCTGTAAGATGCAGACGAGGCCGTGCTTGCCCAGGGCTACACCTATCAGAGCAACAGGATCATTACAGAACATAACAGTGACCCGTTTCTGAAGTTATAATTATTTGGAAATAAAAGGAAGGGAGCAGATAAACAGTCCAGCGCAGGTGAGTGCAGCCCTGAGGGAATCCTGCTTGGGTGAACTTGGCCTTGGAGGTCCCTGCCATCTCAGGAATGGCGCAGTCCCTCTGTCCAGGTGGTTCTGCTCACCCACAGCAGCACTGTGTATACTGACACATCTCCATTGTTTTGAATGCTTCATCTTTTAAAGCCCCAACTTTAAAATCCTTACATAGAAACACTACTGCAGAATTCTTCATAAGTAAACCCCTCCCTCACCCCAGCTGGGCCACTGCTTGCTGAACTCAGGTTCCATCCCAGGTCAATATCCACTTTGCTACATGCAATATCCTCACACACAAAGCTCCCCCTACTTTGGGCTTTTGCCTGCCACCTGGACATTTCCCTAAACATCTATCCCTCTTGAACCTTTCTAGTCTTTCCAAATCGCTTCAAACAAATAGAAGCTGCCCCCGCCCCACCATCTTCCTTCTATAAGGAATTCTCTGGGCACAAATCAGGTTCCTTTGACATCAGCCAGCACCTGGGAGCTCCAGAGAGACCACCCTCTTTCTCGTCAATGCTGGTCAACCCAGTTATCCCTCAAATGCTAACCCTCCCCAGTGCCATTGCCTTCTCTCCTGCCCTGATGCCAGCACCATGGTTCCGTATTGTTGCTCAGAGGTCTTGGCTACTCCCCTGGAACCCCATCTAGCCTCTCCCCTTCTCCCATTTTGGCTCATCCTATTATTGAGTCCAAGCTCCCTCTGTTACCCACATGACAGGCCATTAAGTTGAGAAACGAGGTGTTGAGGCGAGGAACAATGACTTTATTTGGAAAGTGGGCAGACGGAGAAGATAGCAGACTACCGTCTCAAAATAACCATCTTATCGGAGTCTGGATTTCAGCATCTTTTATAGAACTGAGAGGGGGAGGAGATGGGGAAGCAAAGTAAAAAGGCTATTAGTCTTGCAAATATCCCCTGGAAATGATCAGCCTCGGGGATAATATGGACTAATTTCTTTCCTCCTTCTTGCAGCCATTCACAGGTGGACAAGGTCCAGATGCCTCCTTGAACAAAGGCAGCTTGGTTTAAGATTCGGGCAGAGGGGCAGGTCTTCCCAAGGCGGGCCAGTGTGCATGGACTGTATCCTTTCGTGGACAAAAGCCACGGCAAGCAAAGCTTAAAGTAAAAAAGCAGATCCAACACACAGTCAGATTTTGCCCTTCCCTGCAGCAATCCTCTGTCATTTTTACCAATACACAATCTATAGACAGTCCTTCAAAGAGACTGCATTGTTCCCATGCAAATGTTCCGGTCAGGGCCTCTCCTGGCCTCTCTGCACCCCAGCAGGTGCCCTGCTCTCACTGCAGACGTGCGTGGAGAGTTTCCTGCCTCCCTGCCTTGGCCCAAGACATCCCTGTCCCCTTGGTCTGAAATATTCTTCTCCAGCCACTCAGCTCAATGGGTCCCAGTTTCCTCCAGTTCTCCATTAAAACGACCTGTCAGGGAAACTGACTCCTCTGGAGCCTCAGTGCACCGACATGACCCTCACAGCACCCACCACCCTGCACAGAGATGATTCGTTTTATTTGTTTCCACCATTAAGACCTTGCACGGGAGCTTGTCTGTCCATCTTCATCACCATTTCTGATATTACCATAAACATACGCCAAAAAGTTCTGTGAAATAAAAAAATGAATACATGGTTCAAATAAGCATAGCTTTACAGCACTACTCTACAGTCCATGGAATTCTCCAGGCCACAATACTATAGTGGGTAGCCTTTCCCTCTCCAGGGGATCTTCTCAACCCAGGGATCAAACCCAGGTCTCCCACATTGCAGGCAGATTCTTTACCAGCTGAGCCACAAGGGAAGCCCAAGAATACTGGAGTGAGTAGCCTATCCCTTCTCCAGGAGATCTTCCCAACCCAGGAATCAAATGAGGGTTTCCTGCATTGCAGGTGGATTCTTTACTGTCTGAGCTCTCAGGGAAGCCCAAGTGGTAAAGAAACCAGCTCCCAATGAAGGAGACTTAAGAGGTGTGGGCTTGATCCCTGGGTCGGGAAGATCCCCTGGAAAAGGAAATGATGATCCACTCCAGTATCCTTGCCTGGAGAATCTCATGGATAGAGGAGCCTGGCAGGCTCCAGCCCCTGGGGTCGCAAAGAGTCAGACACAACTGAAGCGATTTAACATGCACACACGCACACACACACACACACACACACACACACACACACACACACACACAGGTAAATCTAATCAGATCATGTCGCATTTGTGTTTAAGGATAATGAGAGAATGAACCAAGTTAAAAATGATGACATGGTAAAGGGGATAATATGACAGAAATGAGACAAAAATAAAGAAGCATACTAACAAAAAAGAGGAATATAAGACTCATTAAGAGGAGATTGTTAAGACGTAGAGTTGACTTTGTTCTGAAGGCAGTTTCTCTCTCTAGTTAACGGCCAGAGCAGCATCCTCGATGGCTTCGTGTTAATGCAGGAGACGGATCCGCGGAAGCCAGTGGGAGGTCTGGGAGAGGCGCAGTTCCCCCTACCGAGCAGCTCAGATGACATGTGTGGCTGCAGGGTTCTCACATGAAAGCCATTCTGCACTTCCCCTAATTAAAAAGGACTCGACTTTCCTCTTGAGTATGCCAGATATACAGCATCCTGACTGCAGTGAATAAAACCGTGTGCTTCTTTCTCCCTCCACGGCCGAGCTGACAGAGAGATGCCAACAGGCGCCCAGCAGGCTCGGGATCCACAAGGCTGACGGCAGTTCAGGCAGCAAGAGGCTGCTTTCAACCTACTTTGTGAGGGGCTTGCTGCACTCAAAGCTTTCTCTGGGTTTAATGAGGAAAGGCTTCACGGGGGAAAGCATTCAGTTGGCTTAACCTTGGCTTCTCGTATTTTTTTTAAGAAACTCATATTTTTTTAATTTATTTTTATTTCTTTATTTTTGGCTGTGCCGCACAGCGAGCGGGATCCTAGTTTCCCCGCCAGGGGTTGAACCCACGCCCCTGCAACAGAGGGACAGATTCTTAACTCCTGGGCTTCTGGGGAAGTGCCTGGCTTCTCACCTTTGGTGGAGCTGTGTTTTCAGTGTCTCACCCATGCCATTAATTAGGAACACAGATGACGGCCACAACCTGCTCCCAGTCATTCGAAGAGTTTGCAGTTTATCCTCAAGATCCTGAAAGAAATGGGGCACACAGGATATGTCCCGGTGTCTCCCAGTGTATAGACCAGGGGAACTTTGTTGTGAACATTGCATAAGTCTTAATTATGTTGAACTGGTGCTTTTCAGGTCTACTCTATCCTTGCACTTTTCTGTATATTCATTCTAATAATTTTGAAGGGTTGGATATTGAAACTCCAACTGAAAATTTTAATTTATCGACTTAAGAAAAACAATTGTAATATATGGTGGAACTATATGTAACTTTGTTCTGTATTTTCCAAGGCTCCTGTAAGTGCGTTATCATACTTTTATAATTTAAAAAATAAAAAGGAAAGAGAAAAGGATACATAAATAAGAGGAAAGAAACGGGGCACATATGCAAGTGGACCCTGCAGGTCCGGCTCTAAACACGCAGTCAGCCTCTTCTGTCCACACTCCAGGGGCAGGTCCTGGGTCAGTTGGCATCACCCTCTGGGCAGGCAGCAGAGACTGTCCTTCTCATTCATTTAGGAGTACAAAGAAAGAGGGCTTTGAGCAGAAAGCCTGACAAGCTGCCCCCTCTCAGGTGAGCGTTTCCACGGTGTGAGGCTGATGTCTCCTCCCCCCCCCCTCTGTATTTCCGGTTTGTTCTTTTTGCCTGGAGGTGTCGTGGCTCTCCTCATCTTTCTGCTATCCCTACACAACCTCTAATGCAATTTTCAGAATGTCTCCTTTGTTGAATCTTTCTTGAAAGATGGATACTGGCAAGTCAGTACATGGTGAACCCAATTTCTGAAATGGCCTGTGTGAAGAAAAGGCATACATTGCTGTCTGTCAGCTTTTTGTCAGTAGAATGTAAGCAATAATTAGAGTCGTGTGGGCCATCTCTCCTGCAGCAGCTGACGACAGACACCGCATGGTGGAGACTCCTTGCCTGCTTTCCGGAAAGTAGAGAAACCAAGCCCCCGGAGATGACAGCCCTATGTGCTGTTGCTGTTCAGCCGCTCAGCCGTATCCGACTCTTCGTGACCCCGTGGACTACAGCACGCCAGGCTTCCTTGTCCTTAACTATCTCCCTGAGTTTGCTCAGACTCATGTCCATTGTGTTGGCGATGGCAGCCAACCATCTCGGCCCCTTCTCCTGCCCTCCATCTTTCCCAGCTTCAGGGTTTTTCCAGTTACTCAGCTCTTCACATCAGGTGGCCAAAGTATTGGAGCTCCAGCTTCGGCATCCGTCCTTCCAATAATTACTCAGAGTTAATTTCCTTTACTCTTTGGAGAAATTTTGACCAACAAATTGTTCCATTATTAAGGGCCCTCTTCTTGTGTTAAGTGGTAACGGTTATTTGGGGTTATTTAAACAAATTGTTTCACATAAAATCCACACAGCCATGCCTGGCACAGGAGAGCTGGTGGATTAAGAAAGGGCAGAGTCGTTCCTTTTGGGAGGACAGAGAGTGACTTGTTAGCAAGTCACTAACATACCCCAAAACACAGAGGTCCAAAAAGACTGGGTGCAAGCCAAGTTCAGAGAGAGAGAGATGGTCTCAAATACTCCAGAAGCCCAAATATTATATAGTCTCTCATACCCCCAGTTTCTGCCCCTACTCAAGATGTACCGCAGTAAGTGTAGCGACAGGAGGTCTTGAAGCTTCCCCTTGCATGGGGATAGTTCCAGTTCATGCCACCATCTGCAGGACTGAACATATCAGCATTGTTTTCTCCTTTCCAGGCCACTGTAGGATTATTGATATACTGCATTAACTTTATAACACCACAGAGCAGAAAGGGCTAGTAAGAAAATTATTTTGTACAAGGGTTCCCACTGAAGATGTTCTGCCATGAGGAGCCTGGAAGGTAAAAGAGGCAGCTAGAAATTTAAACAGTATTTTACCTGAAGTTTAGGGTCTCCTTACATTTTAATACCAGCATTTCTTTAAATGAAAACATTATTTCTACAAATACTTTTTTATTTTGCTACATTAGGCAATTTCTTAAAATTATTGTGAATTACTGTTTTCCTTTTCTTCTGATATTAATAAATACCTAGGAATTGCTAGCACCCCAGTGTTCATAGTAGAATTATTGACAATAGTCAAGATATAGAAGCAACCTAAATGCCCATCTGTAAATGAACGGTTAAAGTTGTGGTACATAAACACATACACACACACAATGGAATACTCCTGAGCCATAGAAAAGGATGAGATCTTGCCATTTGGGTGGACCTGGAGGGTATTATGCTCAGTGAAATATACCAGATCAGGAAAGACAAATACCATATGATTTCACTTATATGTGGAATTTAAAAAACAAAAAAAATGAACAAATATGATAAAACGGAAACAGACTCACAGATCAGAAAGCAAGTGTTTACCAGAGGGGGAAGGCTGGGGAAAGAGGTGAAGCCGTGAAGGCAATTCAGAGCTACAAACTTCCAGCTGTAAAATAAATGTAACCATGATATAATGTACAGCAAAGGAAATATAATTACTACTTTGCAATAACTTTGTGTGGAGTGTAATCTATANGGGGAAAGAGGTGAAGCCCGTGAAGGGAATTCAGACTTCCAGCTGTAAAATAAATGTAACCACGATATAATGTACAGCAAAGGAAATATAATTACTACTTTGCAATAACTTTGTGTGGAGTGTAATCTATAAAAATATCAAATTACTACATTAGACACCTGAAAGGAGCACAATATTGTAACTCAATTATATGTCAATTAAAAATGCATTTCGATACCCTGAAATACTCTCAGAAATCTGGGCTAACATTCTTGCCTTCATTAAGTCTTTTACAAAGAACGGCCATTCTGCTTATGTGTGTGAACTCAGACGTGTTTGAATCTTTGCAAACCATGGAATGTAGCCCTCCAGGCTCCTCTGTCCATGGAATTTTCCAGGTAAGAATACTGGAGTGGGTTGCCATTTCCTCATCTAGGGGATCTTCCCAATCCAGGGAATGAACTCGTATCTCCTGACTGGCAGGAGGATTCTTCACCATTGTGCCAACTGGGAAGCCCAGTATGCAAATATGAAAACGAGGCCACGCTATGTACTGGATTTTACATTCGTAAACCTTAGAAACAGTACCCCTAGCCCAGATCGATTGAGTCGTGAGGACATCCTCAGAATTTGGGGGCATGCTTTTATTAGCCTTTTTCACAGAAGTTGACTCATCTGCTGTCTCATGGAGATGGCATGATTAGCTTATTAAAATAGCTCTTAGGAACTTCGAAAGGAAGTTGTGAGGGAGACCAGTTCTTTCAAAGAGATTCTTTGCTCCTGGCCACGGTTCAGTAGAAATGTCACCTGTTGCTGAGTTTACTCCCTTTACTTCATAATTTAAAAGCAGAGTCTGCAAAACTTTTAGCAAATTCACAACCAAGTTGTACTACTTTTAAAAGATGACAGAAGACGTTCAAACCGGGACATGGCTTTTGCTGATAATGAGCTCTTAAAAACAAAGTGAAAGCGAAGCCACTCAGTCATGCCCGACTCCTAGCGACCCCATGGACTGCAGCCCACCAGCCTCCTCCATCCCTGGGATTCTCCAGGCAAGAGCACTGGGGTGGGTTGCCATTTTCTTCTCCAATGCACGAAAGTGAAAAGTGAAAGTGAAGCTGCTCAGTAGTGCCGAAATCTTAGCGACCCCAAGGACTGCAGCCTACCAGGCTCCTCCGTCCCTGGGATTCTCCAGGCAAGAGTACTGGAGTGGGGTGCCATTGCCTTATCTGCTGCTAATAACCCATCCATCAAAATCTGGGACAACGACATGTGTCATGGATGGATGGGACCTTACATTTACCTGCTGTTTTCAGAAACATCTACCTCACCACATCTACCTGTGGTGAAAGAGCCTTTCAGAACCAAAGACTTCACAGAGACAAATGAGGCTTTGTTATTGAGTTGGCCAAAAACTTTGTTCAGCTTTTTCCATACGCCATTGTGGAAAAACCCTAATGAACATTTTGGTCAACCCAATACAACGAAACAGAATGTGTTCCAAGAAACAGGGATGGCGCCTGCCAATATTTTATCTTCTCCATGCTTCTGACTGATCTTGATGCAAAGTGGGCCTGTCCTGGACATGACCAGCCCTGAACTCAAACAATGTTGACCAAGAGGCTGAAATAGATTTTTCATTAATTCTGCACAACCCTTTAGTAGAAATTCTGACCTGCTGTCACCTTAAAATGTAAATTTTGGATGCCACTTGGGCTTCAAATTCTGTTGAAAGCAAACCATGTGAGATCTTAGAAAACGTGGTCTGATATATCTGTAAAACTGTCTTTATTTAACCATGATGACTTTAAAGCATAATGAAAAGACACAAATCACAGAAATTATCACATTGCTGAGGAATGCACATGCTTCATCGCACTCTACCAGTCAGCAGCACAATACGACATGAAAAGAAATAAAGCCTGCAGGATCGAAGAGAAACAGAGCTACCGCAAAAATACAAGAATGTTAAATGCTTCTCACCATCAATCACTGACAAGGGTTTTCTGGTACATTTAAAAAAAAAAAAAAGGACTGGGGAGAAGGTTACTTGGATTTTGTATTTAGTACCGTAATTGTAGAAGTTAACCAGGACAGAAGGTCCACTAGATCATGCAATTACAAGTTTCTTCATGCAAATTTCATGAAATAGTATAAATGATGAGAAGGCAAATTACAGTCAGTAAATCACATGTGGGGGCATGTCCCCAGCTCAAAAAAGATTCAGCCAAATACCTATTTGTTCACCTGGATAGAACAACGCAGCAATTGATGTTCATAGTCACATTCAGTTCAGTTCACTTCAGTTGCTCAGTCGTGTGCCACTCTTTGTGACCCCATGAAGCACAGCACGCCAGGCCTTCCAGTCCATCACCATCTACCCGAGTTCACTCAGACTCAGGTCCATCGAGTCAGTGATGCCATCCAGCCATCTCATCCTTGGTCGTCCCCTTCTCCTCCTGCCACCAATCCCTCCCAGCATCAGAGTCTTTTCCAATGAGTCAGCTCTTTGCATGAGGTGGCCAAAGTACTGGAGTTTCAGCTTTAGCATCATTCCTTCCAAAGAAATCCCATTGCTGATCTCCTTCAGAATGGACTGGTTGGATCTCCTTGNCCAATGAGTCAACTCTTTGCATGAGGTGGCCAAAGTACTGGAGTTTCAGCCTTAGCATCATTCCTTCCAAAGAAATCCCATTGCTGATCTCCTTCAGAATGGACTGGTTGGATCTCCTTGCAGACCAAGGGACTCTCATGAGTCTTCTCCAATACCACAGTTCAAAAGCATCAATTCTTCAGCACTCAGCCTTCTTGACAGTGCAATTCTCACATCCATACATGACCACAGGAAAAACTATAGACTTCACTGGATGGACCTTAGTCGACAAAGCAATGTCTCTGCTCTTGAATATGCTATTTAGGTTGGTCATAATTTTTCTTCCAAGGAGTAAGCGTCTTTTAATTTCATGGCTCCAATCACCATCTGCAGTCATTTTGGAGTCCCCCAAAATAAAGTCTGACACTGTTTCCACTGTTTCCCCATCTATTTCCCATGAAGTGATGGGACCGGATGCCATGATCTTCATNGAAAATTGCAATGCATTACACCTTAACCAAATCCCCTAATCAATGCCCTTAAGTGTAGTTAAGACACAGTAAAACAGACATACATAAAGTGTACCTACCTTATTGCTTAAAATTACTAGCATGCTGAATTCAGCAACATAATCTCTCTGTGGCCAGGTACACACCACATGTACATCTTTGTTTACAAATCATTTGTTTTTCAAAAAGCTCACAAACATATGCACAGTATTCTTTTAGTACACAAATTGTATAAAGAAATTTTGTATAACAACATTATGGAAATAATTTATACTTTTGAGTTTTCTGGTTTTAGCTCTTATATTTGAGTCTATGACTCATTTCAAATAAATCTGCAGGTAGCTGGGCGCTCTCTCCCCTGGGACTTGCCCAGGCCTGGCTTGAGTCCCCCGGGCAGGAAGCAAAATTCTGGCCCTGCAAGGCAGTTTGGAGTAAGCAGTGGGGTGCCTAGGNAAATCTGCAGGTAGCTGGGCGCTCTCTCCCCTGGGACTTGCCCAGGCCTGGCTTGAGTCCCCCGGGCAGGAAGCAAAATTCTGGCCCTGCAAGGCAGTTTGGAGTAAGCAGTGGGGTGCCTAGGAACCTGCCTGGGATCAGTGGAGGGGAAGGGCAGTGAGGTTTTATTTAAGCAACGGGGACCTACACGCTGTAGGGAGCCCGGGTAGTGCCAGACTTCGAGAGAAACCAACCAACCAACGCTCAGGAGCGCTAACCTCTCTCTGATTTCAGTCTTGTGGGTAAATACCTGGCTGCGGGATTGCTGCGTCATACAGTAGTTCTGCTTTCATTTTTTTTTTTTTTTTGAGGAAACATCGTTTTCCACTGAAGCTGCCCCACTTTCCTTTCACAGCAACAGTGCCCATGGGCTCCTGTGTCTCACAGCCTCACCATCACCTCTATATCTATTCTGGTATAGCCATCCTGAGAGGAATCCGGTGATACCTCACTGTGGTTTTGATTTGTATTACCCCTACGATTAGCGTATCTTTTCATGTGCATGTTGGCCATTTGTTTGTCTTCTTTGGAAAAATCTTTGTCCAAAGAACTTTTTTTTTTTTAATCCAAGTCCTTAGCACATTTTTTTTTAATGACTGAATTGTAGAAATTCTTACACATTTTGGAGATTAACTTCCTATATGATGCGCATTATTTTCTCCTATTCTGTAAATTGCCTTTTGACTCTGTTGATTTCTTCTTTTGCTGTGCAAAAGCTTTTTAGTATGATGTAGTCCCACTTGTTAATTTTTAGGTTCTTGAAGAGAGATTGGCACTCCTGTGCTCACTGTAGCACTATTCACAATAGCTAAGATATAGAAGCAACCTAAATGTGTATTAATGGATGAGTAGAAAAAGAACACGTGGTATATAAATATAGCTGAATATTATTTGGCCTTTAAGAAGAAGGTGGTCCAGTGGTTAAGAATCTGCCTTGCAGTGCAGGGAATGAGCGTNCCACTTGTTTATTTTTAGGTTCTTGAAGAGAGAGTAGCACTCCTGTGCTCACTGTAGCACTATTCACAATAGCTAAGATATAGAAGCAACCTAAATGTGTATTAATGGATGAGTGGAAAAAGAACACGTGGTATACAAATATAGCTGAATGTTATTTGGCCTTTAAGAAGAAGGTGGTCCAGTGGTTAAGAATCTGCCTTGCAGTGCAAGGAATGAGCGTTCAGTCCCTGGTCAGATAACTAAGATCCTGCCTACTGAGGAGCTACTGAGCCTGCGTGTGCCACAAATAGAGAGTCTGGGTGCTGCAACAAGGATGTTGCATGGCCCAGTGAAGAACCTGCATGCTGCAACTAAAATCTGATGCAGCCAATAAATAAATATTTTCTTAAAAAGAAAAAAAAAAGTTTGTGTATAGTGTCAAGTAGCTGTCCAAATTCATTCTCTTCCTTGTGGAGATGCTGCTGTTGTAGCACCATTTTTGAAAAGACTATTGTTTCCCCATTTAATGGTGTAGATACACTCATAAAAAATCAATTGACCATGAACGCCAAAGTTCATTTATGGACTCTCAGTTCTATCCCATTGTTCTATATATCATTTGGTCAATCTTATTTCAGTACCACACCTTCGTGAATACTGTAGCTTTGCAGTAAGTTTTGAAATCAAGTAGTGTCAGTCCAGGGATCGCTGAGTTGGACATGACTGAGCGACTTCACTTTCACTTTTCACTTTTGTGCCTTGGAGAAGGAAATGGCAACCCACTCCAGTGTTCTTGCCTGGAGAATCCCAGGGACGGGGAGCCTGGTGGGCTGCTGTCTCTGGGGTCGCACAGAGTCAGACATGACTGAAGCAACTTAGCAGTGGCACAGCAGTGTTGGTGTTTCATGGCTAGTTATATCAATAAAAGAAAAAATTAAAAAGAAGTGTCAGATATTTTGCCAAAGAAGAAATCAAAATGGTTCAGTTCAGTTCAGTCGCTCAGTTGTGTCCACCTCTTTGCGACCCCATGGACTGCAGCACACCAGGCTCCCCTGTCCATCACCAACTCCTGGAGCTTGCTCAAATTCATGTCTATTGAGTCAGTGATGCCATCCAACCATCTCATTCTCTGTCATCCCCTTCTCTTCCTGCCTCAATCTTTCCCAGCATCAGGGTCTTTTCGAATGAGTCAGTTCTGCGCATCAGATGGCCAAAGGATTAGATTTCAGCTTCAGTATTGGTCCTTCCAATGAATATTCAGGACTGATTTCCTTTAGGTTGGACTGCTTGAATCTCCTGTCCAAGGGACTCTCAAGAGTCTTCAACACCACAGTTCAAAAGCATCAGTTGTTCGGTGCTCAGCTTCCTTTATGGTCTAACTCTCACATCCATACATAACTACTGGAAAAACCATAGCTTTGACTAGACGGCAAAGTAATGTCTCTGCTTTTTAAAATGCTGTCTAGATTTAATATGCCATAGCTTTTATTTAAGGAACAAGTGTGTTTTAATATCATGACTGCAGTCACCATCTTCAGTGATTTTGAAGCCCAAGAAAATAAAGTCTCTCACTGTTTCCACTGTTTCCCATGGAGCACAGAGAAATTGCTTTTATCAGAGCTCTTCTCAGAGAGTATTAGAAGTGAATGAAAGGGATATTTTAATAAGCTGCTGGAGGTGGGAGCCACCATGGGGCCTGCTGGGAGATAGGACTTGACGATCTGGTCCTCAGCATCCTTTGGTCGGCATGCAGATGAGAGAATCAGAAGGCCAGCTGAGCCGTGCCCCTGGTGACCTTTTTGTCTTGTTTGTCTTTAAGGAATATTAATGTGAAGAGGCCAAACCATCCGTTTGTCTAGAAGGCTGAGCCTCAGCCTAGTCCTGCCAGTAAGAGACTGAGAGAAACTAGAGACGTGGCATGCGCAGATGTCAAATACGTTTCCTTCCATCTTGCAATCAAAATGCAAGAGAAGAATGTCGAGCTATTGGATTTAAATAATAACCAGTCACATCGTGAGTGATTTAAATCAACATTGTCTGATGACAGTAGCTGGGGAAAATTTTTCTGACTCCAATAAAATCACTTTTCCTTTGTGGCCTTTTCCAAAATAGATTATACTACACAGCAAAATGCCAAGCCCCAGAGAGGGCAAGTCTGGTATTCCTTTCTCTTTGTACTCTTTCTCCTCCTTGTTCATCTCTTTCTTCTTTGAAATGACAAAATATTGTGTTTGGGGAAGATTTTGGCCATTAGAAAATAGTAATTGGGGTGCATGTACAGAGTGTTTGGGTTAACTTTGAAGATTTGCATCCAAGGAGGTACATGCTTATCCTTGACTACTGGCTCCTCCCCAAAGGCATATAAATTTCCCAGTTTTCTTACACTCAACAAATATGTCTTCATCCTGCTCCTCCTTTGTCTCCATCCCCTCACAGATGGGCACAGATGAATTCCATGAGAGCTTGGCTGTCTGTCTCATTTCATACTCAATGGTTATCCATATTCAGTGGGTAGTCCAACGCCTGCCATATGATGTTCTCATTGAGGATTTGCTGAATGAATAAACTACACAGCTACTTTGTCTGTTCTTCTGTACTCCATTCTGAACATATGAATAAAATTGCATCATGTAGTTATGGCCAGCTTAGTAAATCATCAAAACACAAATGCCTGTATAATTACTGCTCAGATTTGGTGGTTTAGTTCAGTCACTAAGTCACATCTGACTGTTTGCTACCCCGTGGACTGCAGCACACTAGGCTTCCCTGCCCTTCACTGTCTCCCTGAGCTGGCTCAAACTCATGTCCATTGAGTCAGTGAGGCCATCCAACTACCTCAGATGATGACATGTAATTTTGTCAGCATCCCAGATGACCACTTGGCCTTCTTTCCCACCCTCCCTCCATTCAAATGTACCTTCTTGATTTCTAGTTTTATCTGTGTTTCGACTCTATTTATATAGACTGACTCTGTATAAATGAGATCACACTGTATGTGATCTGTCTCTGGTTCTCAATACTAAACACTGTAAGGATAGATCATAATCTCATTTATCAAATGCATCATTGAAGAATACTTGCGTTATATCAATTTGAGGCTAACTGCTGCTATTACTGTAACCAATTTGTTCATGCCTCTTGGTTGCAAAGACTTATAGTTCATAGGAGTATGATTGCTGTAATGTAGAATAAGCATGTTTTCAATTGGAGTAGGGAATTGCAAGTGCTAAGGTCAACATTCAGAAAACAAAGATCATGGCATCCGGTCCCATCACTTCATGGGAAATAGATGGGGAAACAGTGGAAACAGTGTCAACTTTATTTTTCTGGGCTCCAAAATCACTGCAGATGGTGACTGAAGCCATGAAATTAAAAGACACTTACTCCTTGGAAGAAAAGTTATGACCAACCTAGATAGCATTTTCAAAAGCAAAGGCATTACTTTGCCAACGAAGGTCCATCTAGTCAAGGCTATGGTTTTTCCTGTGGTCATGTATGGATGTGAGAGTTGGACTGTGAAGAAAGCTGAGCGCTGAAGAATTGATGCTTTTGAACTGTGGTGTTGGAGAAGACTCTTGAGAGTCCCTTGGACTACAAGGAGATCCAACCAGTCCATTCTGAAGATCAGCCCTGGGATTTCTTTGGAGGGAATGATGCTGAAGCTGAACCTCCAGTACTTTGGCCACCTCATGCGAACTGTTGACTCATTGGAAAAGACTCTGATATTGGGAGAAATTGGGGGCACGAAGAGAAGGGGACAACAGAGGATGAGACGGCTGGATGGCAGAACCAACTCAATAGACATGAGTCTGAGTGCACTCTGGGAGTTGGTGACAGACAGGGAGGCCTGGTGTGCTGAGATTCATGGGGTCGCAAAGAGCTGGATATGACTGAGTGACTGAACTGAACTGAACTGAAGGTCAGTTTACACTTCCACTAGCACTCACTGAGAGTTTCAGATGCGCTAAACCCTCACAGAAACATGACACCCTGTTTGATCTTAGCTCTTCTGCTGGCTGGAGTGGCAGTTCATTGCAGGCTTCGTTTATATCCTCCTGATTGTAATTTAGCTTGCACACTTTTTAAATGTGTATGAACAAAAATCACTGCAGCTGGTGACTGCAGCCATGAAATTAAAAGACGCTTACTCCTTGGAAGGAAAGTTATGACCAACCTACACAACATATTCAAAAGCAGAGACATTACTTTGCCAATAAAGATTAGTCAAAGCTATGATTTTTCCAGTAGTTATGTATGGATGTGAGAGTTAGACCATAAAGAAAGCTGAGCACTGAAGAACTGATGCTTTGAACTATGGTGCTAGAGAAGACTCTTGAGAGTCCCTTGGACTGCAAGGAGATCCAACCAGTCCCTCCTAAAGGAAATCAGTCCTGAACATTCATTGGAGGGACTGATGCTGAAGCTGAAACTCCAATACTTTGGCCACCTGATACGCAGAACTGACTCACTGGAAAAGACCCTGATGCTGGGAGAGATTGAAGGCAGGAGGAGAAAGGATGACAGAGGGTAAGATGCTTGGATGGCATCACTGACTCGATAGACATTGAGTCTGAGTAAGCTCCAGGAGTGGGTGATGAACAGGGAGGCCTGGTGTGCTGCAGTCCATTGGGTCGCAAAGAGCTGGACACAACTGAGTGACTGAACTGAACTGAACTGAAAGCAGGCTCTCTGTGCTCTCACCGTTACGGGATGTCCACTGCACTAGTGGGAGTTCAGCTCCTTTCTGTCGTCTTTATAGAGCTTATTGGTCCATTCGCTCAACCAGTATACAAGCCTGTGTACAAGTCGTGACCTGGGGTCACCAATAAGTCCGACAGATAACACAGTGTTCCCACATACACTTGGGGCTCCTCATGGGCCTTTAGAATTTGTTGTTTAGTCACCAAGCGCTGTCCGACTCTGCGAACTCATGGACTGCCCTACGCCAGGCTCCTCTGTCCTCCACAGACTCCCAGAGCTTGCTCAAACTCATGTTCAATGAGTCAGTGATGCCATCCAACCATCTCATCCTCTGCCACCCCCATCTCCTTTTGCCTTCAGTCTTTCCCAGGATCAGGGTCTTTTCCAATGACTCAGGTCCAGGGCCTTTAGGGTATCAAGTCTTAAAGGCCCATTGTCTTAAAACACATGTGTATTATTTAGTATGAGTCATACATGGAAGTGTGACCTTTCATAAAGATGGTATCCCAATTAATATTTCGGTTAGTTAGTCCATCAATAAACATTTAAGACTTACCACCAGCCCCAAGAGAACTGAACATCAGACAGATGTGTCTTAAAAGGAACAGGAGAAGAGAGTGAGGGACACCTTGTCAACAGGTCAGCGTCCACATGACAGCCGTACAGTGTGAAGAGGGGAAGCGTGGGGGGAGGGCAGGTGGTAGGGAAATAAAAAACTAGACGCGTGCCGATGGCAAATTACGGAGGGCCGAATCCACCGAGGCCTAACTAGTTATTACTCACAGCTTTGCAGATCCAAAACAGATCATCAAGCTGGTGCGTTCAGTGTTTCAGAAAAACGAAGTAGTGGTTCAGTACTCATCGCTGTTTCTACATGATNCGATGGCAAATTACGGACGGCCGAATCCACCGAGGCCTAACTAGTTATTACTCACAGCTTTGTAGATCCAAAACAGATCATCAAGCTGGTTCAGTGTTTCAGAAAAACGAAGTAGTGGTTCAGCACTCATCGCTGTCTCTACATGGTCTTCACCTTGCTGTGATAAAATAACAGGTTTTTGTGTAAAAAACAATTAAGTTGATATCACTACCTTGGATTTTAGACAGGATTTATGAGGAAAGAGTTTAAGTTTTTTTTTAACAACCGTTATATGAAAAACATAATTCTAAGATGCAGTGTTTCACAATTAGGTCACAAGGTATTTTTCAGGGGGAAAAAAAAATCAACTCTCCATGTTGGTACTTTTCCTTGTAAATAAATAAGGCCACTTTTCTGGTTCATATTTACAATGCAGCTGGCAAGATAGTGTCCTTTTCTCACAATATCTCACATTGGGAAATTGAAATATTGACAGGATTTTTTACCTGCAATGTCTTTAGACAAGTGTATAGGCACTTGGCTTGGTTTTCATAAGGGTGTCCCCAGAAAAGGCTGATCTAAGTTGTCTTGTGGCAAATTGGAATTTACTCAGCCGTGAATGTTTAAGTCCAATCCGATAAAAATAATCCATGTTCACCTGCTTTTTTCCAGCAAGAGGTACTTAATGTTCATCTCTCCCATCATGCCCTTGGCGAGGGATCTGGGGAGGGGAGTGATTTTCAGTACTTTCCCCACCCTCACCACCCCCAGGGTAATTTTTCTTATGACTCCTGGAGTTGTGTGAAGACCCAGCCTAAAAGGACTCAAAGCAAATCAGCTTCTGGTGATCCGGACCCCAGGGAGGCAGCAGCCATCTGGCCACGTGACTTTGGAAGCCCCGGTGGTCCAGGCCGCACAGGATGGAGCCCCTGGACAGCCAGCAGCTCCCACACATGACCTGGCCGGTCCCGCCCAGAGATGAGCTGCCCCTGCTGCTGAGCTTCTGACGCTGTGAGCTCTGCTCTTTCCAGCCTGGTGGGGGCGGCTGTGGGGGATGTCCAGTGAGGCTTGTGGCCAAGGGCAGAGGCTGGCTCCGCCTGCTGACATGAGGCCTCCAACACTTCTGGGTAAATGGTGGCCTCTCAAGACTGCAGACCCTCTGTGATGGTCAGGCATTGGGCTATTCAAGCCCCACATGAGGCTTCCCTCTCGCAGGTGGGGCTGTCCTCTCAGGGAACTGCAGTCAACCCCCAGTCCTCCCCAGAGGCTGCCGGGCTTCCCTTCCTCCCTCTTTATTCCAGCCCCCATGCCAGACTCTCCCAGCTCCAAACACACTCCCCTTCCTTCTCTTTTCTCATCTCTCAAAAATAGGAGAGTGTTAAAGGTAAAAGTATGCACGCATGTGTGTGCACGTGAATGCACACATGCGCACATGCCCAGGCGCCCCTCGTTGAGCAGGAGAAGGAATGACAGGAGAAGGAAGGACAGAGAGGAGTCTGCACTGGACGGGCTGGCGGAGGAGTGCTGTCAGCCACAAGAGAAGCCAACTATCAGTGTCTTAAGTGGGTCAGCATATATTTTTCTCCTCTCACAGGAAATCTGGGGGGTAGAGTGTAAAGAAGCCACCTGCAGTGCAGGAGATGCAGGTTTGATCCCTGGGTCAGAAAGATCTCCCAGAGAAGGAAATGGGACCCCACTCCAGTATTCTTGCCTGGAAAATCCCATGTATAGAGGAGCCTGGTGGGCTACAACCCTTGGGGTTGCAAAGAGTTGGACATGACTTAGGGACTAAACAACAGCAACTGCTGCTGCTGAGTCGCTTCAGTCGTGTCTGACTCTGTGCGACCCCATAGACGGCAGCCCGCCAGGCTCCCCCGTCCCTGGGATTCTCCAGGCAAGGACAGTGGAGTAGGTTGCCATTTCCTTCTCCAGTGCATAAAAGTGAAAAGTGAAAAGTGAAAGGGATGTCGCTCAGTCGTATCCAACTCCTAGCGACCCCATGGACTGCAGCCCACCAGGCTCCTCCGCCCATGGGATTCTCCAGGCAAGAGTACTGGAGTNATACTTTGGCCACCTGATACGCAGAACTGACTCACTGGAAAAGACCCTGATGCTGGGAGAGATTGAAGGCAGGAGGAGAAAGGATGACAGAGGGTAAGATGCTTGGATGGCATCACTGACTCGATAGACATTGAGTCTGAGTAAGCTCCAGGAGTGGGTGATGAACAGGGAGGCCTGGTGTGCTGCAGTCCATTGGGTCGCAAAGAGCTGGACACAACTGAGTGACTGAACTGAACTGAACTGAAAGCAGGCTCTCTGTGCTCTCACCGTTACGGGATGTCCACTGCACTAGTGGGAGTTCAGCTCCTTTCTGTCGTCTTTATAGAGCTTATTGGTCCATTCGCTCAACCAGTATACAAGCCTGTGTACAAGTCGTGACCTGGGGTCACCAATAAGTCCGACAGATAACACAGTGTTCCCACATACACTTGGGGCTCCTCATGGGCCTTTAGAATTTGTTGTTTAGTCACCAAGCGCTGTCCGACTCTGCGAACTCATGGACTGCCCTACGCCAGGCTCCTCTGTCCTCCACAGACTCCCAGAGCTTGCTCAAACTCATGTTCAATGAGTCAGTGATGCCATCCAACCATCTCATCCTCTGCCATCCCCTTCTCCTTTTGCCTTCAGTCTTTCCCAGGATCAGGGTCTTTTCCAATGACTCAGGTCCAGGGCCTTTAGGGTATCAAGTCTTAAAGGCCCATTGTCTTAAAACACATGTGTATTATTTAGTATGAGTCATACATGGAAGTGTGACCTTTCATAAAGATGGTATCCCAATTAATATTTTGGTTAGTTAGTCCATCAATAAACATTTAAGACTTACCACCAGCCCCAAGAGAACTGAACATCAGACAGATGTGTCTTAAAAGGAACAGGAGAAGAGAGTGAGGGACACCTTGTCAACAGGTCAGCGTCCACATGACAGCTGTACAGTGTGAAGAGGGGAAGCGTGGAGGGAGGGGCAGGTGGTAGGGAAATAAAAAACTAGACGAGTGTCGATGGCAAATTACGGACGGCCGAATCCACCGAGGCCTAACTAGTTATTACTCACAGCTTTGTAGATCCAAAACAGATCATCAAGCTGGTTCAGTGTTTCAGAAAAACGAAGTAGTGGTTCAGCACTCATCGCTGTCTCTACATGGTCTTCACCTTGCTGTGATAAAATAACAGGTTTTTGTGTAAAAAACAATTAAGTTGATATCACTACCTTGGATTTTAGACAGGATTTATGAGGAAAGAGTTTAAGTTTTTTTTTAACAACCGTTATATGAAAAACATAATTCTAAGATGCAGTGTTTCACAATTAGGTCACAAGGTATTTTTCAGGGGGAAAAAAAAATCAACTCTCCATGTTGGTACTTTTCCTTGTAAATAAATAAGGCCACTTTTCTGGTTCATATTTACAATGCAGCTGGCAAGATAGTGTCCTTTTCTCACAATATCTCACATTGGGAAATTGAAATATTGACAGGATTTTTTACCTACAATGTCTTTAGACAAGTGTATAGGCACTTGGCTTGGTTTTCATAAGGGTGTCCCCAGAAAAGGCTGATCTAAGTTGTCTTGTGGCAAATTGGAATTTACTCAGCCGTGAGTGTTTAAGTCCAATCCGATAAAAATAATCCATGTTCATCTGCTTTTTTCCAGCAAGAGGTATTTAATGTTCATCTCTCCCATCATGCCCTTGGTGAGGGATCTGGGGAGGGGAGTGATTTTCAGTACTTTCCGCACCCTCACCACCACCAGGGTAATTTTTCTTATGACTCCTGGAGTTGTGTGAAGACCCAGCCTAAAATGACTCGAAGCAAATCAGCTTCTGGTGATCCGGACCCCAGGGAGGCAGCAGCCATCTGGCCACGTGACTTTGGAAGCCCCGGTGGTCCAGGCCGCACAGGATGGAGCCCCTGGACAGCCAGCAGCTCCCACACATGACCTGGCTGGTCCCGCCCAGAGATGAGCTGCCCCTGCTGCTGAGCTTCTGATGCTGTGAGCTCTGCTCTTTCCAGCCTGGTGGGGGCGGCTGTGGGGGATGTCCAGTGAGGCTTGTGGCCAAGGGCAGAGGCTGGCTCCGCCTGCTGACATGAGGCCTCTAACACTTCTGGGTAAATGGTGGCCTCTCAAGACTGCAGACCCTCTGTGATGGTCAGGCATTGGGCTATTCAAGCCCCACATGAGGCTTCCCTCTCGCAGGTGGGGCTGTCCTCTCAGGGGACTGCAGTCAACCCCCAGTCCTCCCCAGAGGCTGCCGGGCTTCCCTTCCTCCCTCTTTATTCCAGCCCCCATGCCAGACTCTCCCAGCTCCAAACACACTCCCCTTCCTTCTCTTTTCTCATCTCTCAAAAATAGGAGAGTGTTAAAGGTAAAAGTATGCATGCATGTGTGTGCACGTGAATGCACACATGCGCACATGCCCAGGCGCCCCTCGTTGAGCAGGAGAAGGAATGACAGGAGAAGGAAGGACAGAGAGGAGTCTGCACTGGACGGACTGGCGGAGGAGTGCTGTCAGCCACAAGAGACAGGAAGCCAACTATCAGTGCTTAAGTGGGTCAGCATATATTTTTCTCCTCTCACAGGAAATCTGGGGGGGTAGAGTGTAAAGAAGCCACCTGCAGTGCAGGAGATGCAGGTTTGATCCCTGGGTCAGAAAGATCTCCCAGAGAAGGAAATGGGACCCCACTCCAGTATTCTTGCCTGGAAAATCCCATGTATAGAGGAGCCTGGTGGGCTACAACCCTTGGGGTTGCAAAGAGTTGGACATGACTTAGGAACTAAACAACAGCAACTGCTGCTGCTGAGTCGCTTCAGTCGTGTCTGACTCTGTGCGACCCCATAGACGGCAGCCCGCCAGGCTCCCCCGTCCCTGGGATTCTCCAGGCAAGGACAGTGGAGTAGGTTGCCATTTCCTTCTCCAGTGCATAAAAGTGAAAAGTGAAAAGTGAAAGGGATGTCGCTCAGTCGTATCCAACTCCTAGCGACCCCATGGACTGCAGCCCACCAGGCTCCTCCGCCCATGGGATTCTCCAGGCAAGAGTACTGGAGTTGGGTGCCGTTGCCTTCTCCAAACAACAGCAACAATAGCCACTAAATAAAGTCAAGGACATTTAGTTCTTCCGCAGAGGCTAATCTTCTGAACCATATCCTTTGAGCAACTTTACAGATACTGAAACCCCCACCAGGTGGAAAAACTGCTGCCCACAACACGGAGATCCAAGACTGGTTGGAACCAAAAGGTTGATGAGGCTGACTCCTAATTATGTCACCAGCAACCAATCAGAAGATTGTCTGTGAGCAGACCAGTGCAATCCCCCTTCTGTTCCCTGAAAGCCATGGGGAAGTTGGGGCCTTCTAAGCCCCAACAGCTCTAGCTACCCTGAACCCCTTCCTTGGCACCTGCAATAAATCCTGCACTTTCTTTCACCGTCACCCAGTGTCAGCTGACTGTCTTTTCTGTGTGAGGGCAGGGGCACCCAAGTTTGGTTCAGTAACAGAACAGGAGGGTAACTGTCAGGCAACCAGCATCTCTGATGAGCACTCCTGCTCCACGTCCCCTACTCGCTGCCTCCCTGGTTCTCCTCAGCCACCCCACTCAGGAGTTTCCAATTCCTGCTTCTAAACTGTATGGCACATGGGCTTATCATTCAGTTCAGTTCAGCCCAGTCGCTCAGTCGTGTCCGACTCTTTGTGACCCCATGAATTGCAGCACGCCAGGCCTCCCTGTCCATCACCAACTCCCAGAGTTCACTCAGACTCACATCCATCAAGTCAGTGATGCCATCCAGCCATCCCATCCTTGGTCGTCCCCTTCTCCTCCTGCCCCCAATCCCTCCCAGCATCAGGGTCTTTTCCAATGAGTCAACTCTTCACATGAGGCGGCCAGAGTACTGGAACTTCAGCTTTAGCATCAGTCTTTCTGATGAATAATCGGGATTGATTTCCTTTGAGACTGACTGATTTTGATCTGGCTTCTTCAAGAGTCTTATCCAGCACCACAGTTTGAAAGCATCATTTCTTTGGCAGTCAGCATTTTTATGGTCCAACTTTATGGTCCAATCGGATATGACTACTGGAAAAACTGTGTGTGCATGTCTGCCTGTGTGCTCAGTCGTGTCTAACTCTTTGTGACCCTGTGGATTCTCCCAGGGTCCTCTGCCCGTGGGATTTTCCGGGCAAGAATGTTGGAGTGGGTTGCTCTTTCCTCCTCCAGAGTATCGTTCTGACTCAGGGATCTAACCTGTGTCTCTTGCATCTTCTGCTTTGGCAGGTGGATTCTTTACCACTGTGCCATCAGGGAAACTCCACCTGGAAAAAGCCATAGCTTTGACTATATGGACATTTGTCAGCAAAGTGATGTCTCTGCTTTTTAATACACTGTCTAGGTTTGTAATAGGTTTCCTTCCAAGGAGCAAGCGTCTTAATTTTCTGGTTGCAGTCACCGTCCCCAGTGATTTTGGAGCCCAAGGAAATAAAATCTGTTGCTGTTTTTACTTTTTCCCCACCCATCGGCCATGAACTTGAGCGGACTGGATACCATGTTCTTATTTTTTTGAACATTGAGTTTGAAGCCAGACTTTTCACTCTCTTCTTTCACCCTCATCAAGGGGCTCTTTAGTTCTTATTTGCCTTAGGTATTTGTCCATAGTTAAGATCTGTAGCTATGAATGTCCTAGTATTGATTTTCTATGATTGTGCAGAAGTTTATCGATAGTCATTATAAAAACTAATTTAATAATAAGGAAAAAAGTAAAACTAATAATATGCAAAATTGAATCATTAGGAAAAAAGACAAGTTACTCAAATAGACTTACTAATTTGAAAAACATGGAACATTTTATTGCCTGTTTTCACTGTCTTGAATTTGTAATACAGAGTGCTTATGAGTTTTCATCTTAGTTAAGAAAGTATCAGTATTAAAACTGACTTCTTAAAATGGCAGAACTATATTTAATGGTTCTGAAGGATAAATCTGCAGATAAGATTGTCTTCGCCAGAAAGGGGAAAATCTCTGAACCAGAAGGACGGGTCCTGGTCATTTTCAGTTCTATTCATTCCTTCATGAAATTAGGAAAACTTAAAAATAAATAAAATCTCTCTATAACTCTTCTCCACAGATATGCTTCCTGAAAAAAGGACAGCTCAAGCGACAGGAAATGGCTCCTTTCTCACATCTTTTACATTACAGTTCTTCCTTTTGTGTGATTGTTGGGTCAGTGATCTCCTTATCTCTGTGTAGTTAATCAATAGCTAAATCATAGTCAAGANAACACTTCTGGGTAAATGGTGGCCTCTCAAGACTGCAGACCCTCTGTGATGGTCAGGCATTGGGCTATTCAAGCCCCACATGAGGCTTCCCTCTCGCAGGTGGGGCTGTCCTCTCAGGGAACTGCAGTCAACCCCCAGTCCTCCCCAGAGGCTGCCGGTCTTCCCTTCCTCCCTCTTTATTCCAGCCCCCATGCCAGACTCTCCCAGCTCCAAACACACTCCCCTTCCTTCTCTTTTCTCATCTCTCAAAAATAGGAGAGTGTTAAAGGTAAAAGTATGCACGCATGTGTGTGCACGTGAATGCACACATGCGCACATGCCCAGGCGCCCCTCGTTGAGCAGGAGAAGGAATGACAGGAGAAGGAAGGACAGAGAGGAGTCTGCACTGGACGGGCTGGCGGAGGAGTGCTGTCAGCCACAAGAGAAGCCAACTATCAGTGTCTTAAGTGGGTCAGCATATATTTTTCTCCTCTCACAGGAAATCTGGGGGGTAGAGTGTAAAGAAGCCACCTGCAGTGCAGGAGATGCAGGTTTGATCCCTGGGTCAGAAAGATCTCCCAGAGAAGGAAATGGGACCCCACTCCAGTATTCTTGCCTGGAAAATCCCATGTATAGAGGAGCCTGGTGGGCTACAACCCTTGGGGTTGCAAAGAGTTGGACATGACTTAGGAACTAAACAACAGCAACTGCTGCTGCTGAGTCGCTTCAGTCGTGTCTGACTCTGTGCGACCCCATAGACGGCAGCCCGCCAGGCTCCCCCGTCCCTGGGATTCTCCAGGCAAGGACAGTGGAGTAGGTTGCCATTTCCTTCTCCAGTGCATAAAAGTGAAAAGTGAAAAGTGAAAGGGATGTCGCTCAGTCGTATCCAACTCCTAGCGACCCCATGGACTGCAGCCCACCAGGCTCCTCCGCCCATGGGATTCTCCAGGCAAGAGTACTGGAGTTGGGTGCCGTTGCCTTCTCCAAACAACAGCAACAATAGCCACTAAATAAAGTCAAGGACATTTAGTTCTTCCGCAGAGGCTAATCTTCTGAACCATATCCTTTGAGCAACTTTACAGATACTGAAACCCCCACCAGGTGGAAAAACTGCTGCCCACAACACGGAGATCCAAGACTGGTTGGAACCAAAAGGTTGATGAGGCTGACTCCTAATTATGTCACCAGCAACCAATCAGAAGATTGTCTGTGAGCAGACCAGTGCAATCCCCCTTCTGTTCCCTGAAAGCCATGGGGAAGTTGGGGCCTTCTAAGCCCCAACAGCTCTAGCTGCCCTGAACCCCTTCCTTGGCACCTGCAATAAATCCTGCACTTTCTTTCACCGTCACCCAGTGTCAGCTGACTGTCTTTTCTGTGTGAGGGCAGGGGCACCCAAGTTTGGTTCAGTAACAGAACAGGAGGGTAACTGTCAGGCAACCAGCATCTCTGATGAGCACTCCTGCTCCACGTCCCCTACTCGCTGCCTCCCTGGTTCTCCTCAGCCACCCCACTCAGGAGTTTCCAATTCCTGCTTCTAAACTGTATGGCACATGGGCTTATCATTCAGTTCAGTTCAGCCCAGTCGCTCAGTCGTGTCCGACTCTTTGTGACCCCATGAATTGCAGCACGCCAGGCCTCCCTGTCCATCACCAACTCCCAGAGTTCACTCAGACTCACGTCCATCGAGTCAGTGATGCCATCCAGCCATCTCATCCTTGGTCGTCCCCTTCTCCTCCTGCCCCCAATCCCTCCCAGCATCAGGGTCTTTTCCAATGAGTCAACTCTTCACGTGAGGCGGCCAGAGTACTGGAACTTCAGCTTTAGCATCAGTCTTTCTGATGAATAATCAGGATTGATTTCCTTTGAGACCGACTGATTTTGATCTGGCTTCTTCAAGAGTCTTATCCAGCACCACAGTTTGAAAGCATCATTTCTTTGGCAGTCAGCATTTTTATGGTCCAACTCTATGGTCCAATCGGATATGACTACTGGAAAAACTGTGTGTGCATGTCTGCCTGTGTGCTCAGTCGTGTCTAACTCTTTGTGACCCTGTGGACTGTATTCTCCCAGGGTCCTCTGCCCGTGGGATTTTCCGGGCAAGAATGTTGGAGTGGGTTGCTCTTTCCTCCTCCAGAGTATCGTTCTGACTCAGGGATCTAACCTGTGTCTCTTGCGTCTTCTGCTTTGGCAGGTGGATTCTTTACCACTGTGCCATCAGGGAAACTCCACCTGGAAAAAGCCATAGCTTTGACTATATGGACATTTGTCAGCAAAGTGATGTCTCTGCTTTTTAATACACTGTCTAGGTTTGTAATAGGTTTCCTTCCAAGGAGCAAGCGTCTTAATTTTCTGGTTGCAGTCACCGTCCCCAGTGATTTTGGAGCCCAAGGAAATAAAATCTGTTGCTGTTTTTACTTTTTCCCCACCCATCGGCCATGAACTTGAGCGGACTGGATACCATGTTCTTATTTTTTTGAACATTGAGTTTGAAGCCAGACTTTTCACTCTCTTCTTTCACCCTCATCAAGGGGCTCTTTAGTTCTTATTTGCCTTAGGTATTTGTCCATAGTTAAGATCTGTAGCTATGAATGTCCTAGTATTGATTTTCTATGATTGTGCAGAAGTTTATCGATAGTCATTATAAAAACTAATTTAATAATAAGGAAAAAAGTAAAACTAATAATATGCAAAATTGAATCATTAGGAAAAAAGACAAGTTACTCAAATAGACTTACTAATTTGAAAAACATGGAACATTTTATTGCCTGTTTTCACTGTCTTGAATTTGTAATACAGAGTGCTTATGAGTTTTCATCTTAGTTAAGAAAGTATCAGTATTAAAACTGACTTCTTAAAATGGCAGAACTATATTTAATGGTTCTGAAGGATAAATCTGCAGATAAGATTGTCTTCGCCAGAAAGGGGAAAATCTCTGAACCAGAAGGACGGGTCCTGGTCATTTTCAGTTCTATTCATTCCTTCATGAAATTAGGAAAACTTAAAAATAAATAAAATCTCTCTATAACTCTTCTCCACAGATATGCTTCCTGAAAAAAGGACAGCTCAAGCGACAGGAAATGGCTCCTTTCTCACATCTTTTACATTACAGTTCTTCCTTTTGTGTGATTGTTGGGTCAGTGATCTCCTTATCTCTGTGTAGTTAATCAATAGCTAAATCATAGTCAAGAGATCATTATATTTGGCAATTGTCCCAACTCACCAAGATTTATTAGGTATCCCTAGCAGTTTAAAAGGTTCATTTCCTATGGATGGACGACTATGGAGTCGACTCATTTGCCTACAGCCTTCAACCACATAATAATGCCTGGTATATGTGGCAAATGTATTCACTGGAGAGCTCTCAAAACCCAAATTACACTATTCATATAGACTAAATTTATAATAATGGATATTCTTCAATTTCACTCCCTGATGAAAATCTGGTTAGTCAAAGCCAGGAGAATATTAAAAGTCATTAAAGGCAAACCTCTATGGAAATATCAAGTATATATGGTTATCTATTTGCTTCTGGCAACCTAATATTTCTTACTAGTAAGTCATTACATTTAAATTTAAAATTACTTTAGCATAAGTCACATTTAGTGTATAGCCTATTCATAATTATTTTCTCTAAATGTGTAGTCCAAAAGACATTATTCAGAGTGAGAACATTAGCGATAATGAGGAAAACAGCGAGAGAAGTATAAAGGAATATAATAGGTTATTTATTGTGAAACTTTATATGATTAATATTTGGTTAGTGTGGTAGACACTCAGTCATGTCTGACTCTTTGCAACCCCATGAACTGTAGCCCGCCAGGCTCCTCTGTCCATGGGATTCTCCAGGCAAGAGTACTGGAGTGGGTTGCCATTTCCTTCTCCAGGGGTTTTCCCCACACAGGGATCAAGCCTGCATCTCGTGCACTGGTAGGTGGATTTTTTTACCATCTGAGCTCCCAGGGAAGCAAATGCTTGATTAATCAACTATTAATTGACAGTTAGGATAGTCTTGTAAGCTAGAAGCAGTCACATCCTTAGAATCTTAAATATATAATCATTTTTATGAATTAGCACATCTTCCTTGTTTTTCCTTTAAAATGAAGGAACTTATTTTTTGTGAAAATTATAATTTTTACACAAAAACAGTATATATAACTATGAAGATGGGAAGTGAAAAAATTAATGCTAAATCAAAATAACTTTTAATGAACATGTGTATTCAGTCATATCTGACTCTTGGTCATGCTTTGGACTGCAGCCCACCAGGCTCCTCTGTCCATGGGATTCTCCAGGCAAGAACACTGGAGTGGGTTGCCATTTCCCTCTCCAGGAGGTCTTCCAGACCCAGGGATTGAATCCCCTTCTCCTGTGTTTCCTGCATTGGCAAGTGGATTCTATACTCACTGAGCCATCAGGGAAGCCCTTTATGGTAACAGTCTCTCACTAGTATAGGACAATTGAGTTCATGATGCTTATTTTCCTATCCATAACATGAGAAGTTGTTGGATGATAAAATGCAATAATGTAGAAAAATTACCATGTGAAATTCTTCACAGTTCATAGTAGACACCTCTTAGCAGAAGCAGATACTACTGGTTGAATCCAGTGTAGGGTCACTAGAAATTTTAATTTTCTTCTTTACCAGCTTTTTATAAGTATTACTTTATAATCATAAAAAGTTGACATACTTTCATTTTGAAATACACATTCACACACAAACACATAAAAAGAATTACAACTGCTATTTACATTAAAATTTCCAATTTAAATGTGGACACAATGGGAGGAAGGTTCAAAGGGAGTCAGGAAGCATTTAACAGGAGGCTTCTCCTGTGTGCTGTTTTGGATCTGTCAGGAATTCTCTGTTCCTTATTAATTCCTGAATATTCAGGAATTAAGAGGAGAGGCAAGCCTCTCCTGGGGGCTGAGGAATCCAGGCATTTCCTTCTTTAGTTTTTCTATACGGTGATAAGTACCCTCTTCCTTTTTATGAATCATATGGTAAAAGTGATTATTTACAACCTTCTCTCTTTCATATGGATGACCTCATGTTTCCTTGTAAGTTTTGATTTGTTTCCTTGTAAGTTTTGATTTTATCTCTGCTGAAAATGGCTATCTTGTAAGACAGTATAAATACCTACACGATGTTGAATAAAACACCTTTGCTCCATCAGAGCTTTGGTCCCCGTGTCTTGCTTTCTCTCTCTTTCTCTCTCTTTCTCTCTCTTTTTCAGGCTGATCCCCTGGAGTGCAGAGGCTCTCTGAGTTCACTTTCCTGCCCAGGCTTCTAAGACCCTCTCAAGAAGGCGCTCTGTGAGAGGGCGCCTGAGGCCTTCATGAACAGAGCAAGCCCCATGCCACGGACTTTATTGACTTTTTGCATAAACCAAGGAATAACAGCCTCTTTCTCTATCCTTTACTTTCTTATGGGTCAACTCCGGACCACCAGGTTCCAGTCCATTAAGGACCTCAACAGGGATATATGTATACTTATGACTGAATCATGATGAGGTTTGACAGAAAACAGAAAAATTCTGTAAAGCAATTATCCTTCAATAAAAAATAGATAATTTTTTAAAGTGGAAGCAGGGGAAAAAAACAATAAAAGTGGACACAGAGACCAAGGGAACAGAATAGAGAGACAAGAAATAAACTCATGCATTTACAGGCAACTGATCTTTGACGACTGTGCCATGAACACATCATGAGGAAGAGATAGTCTTGTCAACCAATGGCGTCGGGAAAACTGGATCTAACATCCAAAAGAATGAAACTGTATACTTATCTTGCACCATATACAAAAATCAGCTCAAAATGCATTAAAGATATAATTTTATGACATAAAATTATTAAATTTCTAGAAGAAAATATAGGGTTAAATCTTTGCAACATAGATCTTTTCAGTGATTTCTTGGATTTGGCATTTAAAAGCACCAGCAACTAACTATAAGCAAAACTGCATCAAGCTGAGGCTTCTGCGTAGTATTGTTTACATTTCTCAAGATATGGAAGCATCTGAGTGTCCATCAATAGATGGATGGATAAAGAAGACGCAATACATATATACAGACTGATGTGTTATATATCACATCACATATTCAGTTCAGTTCAATTCAGTCATTCAGTCATATCCAGCTCTTTGTGACACCATGAACTGCAGAACGCCAGGTTTAGCTGCCCATCACCCAACTCCCAGAGCTTGGTCAAATTCATGTCCATCTGGCCGGTGATGCCATCCAACCACCTCGTCCTCTGTCATCCCCTTCTTCCCCTGCCTTCAGTCTTTCCCAGCATCAGGTTCTTTCCAAAAGAGTCAGTCAGTTCTTCTCATCAGGTAGCCAAAGAACGAGAGTTTCAGCTTCAGCATTGTTCCTTCCAATGAATATTCAGGGCTGATTTCCTTTAGGATGGACTGGTTTGATCTCCTTTCTGTCCAAGGGACTCTCAGGCATCTTC
Organism: Raphicerus campestris; assembly: GCA_006410735.1. Taxonomy (NCBI): domain Eukaryota; kingdom Metazoa; phylum Chordata; class Mammalia; order Artiodactyla; family Bovidae; genus Raphicerus; species Raphicerus campestris. The sequence continues at coordinate 99,786 of SJYW01007550.1, forward strand.
TCCAGCATCACAGTTCAAAAGCTTCATTTTGTTGGTGCTCAGCCTTCTTTACACTTCAGTTATGTACGATAAATCATTTCTAGAGATCTGCTGTACAACATAGAGCCTAGATTTAACAACTGTGCTCGCTGTGCACTAAAACTTTGCTGAGAGGGTACGTCTCATGTTAAGTGTTCTTACAGGTAATTATTCTGCAAATCTCTCTTCCACTTATTCTTCAGTCCAAGGTTCTGAATAATAAAACTTTTGTTTATGAGAATCATGACCTACTCTAAAAGGTATATAGATTTGTCAATCAAAGCCAAAAAATTTTAATTATAAAATACCTAATTTATACTTCTGTTCTCAGGTTTATGAATTTCATATTAAGAGCACTTGTTTGGTCCTCTCTGTGTTTCTAAAGTTCTCAATTTCTGCAATTTTACTGCTGAGGATTTATGCCTCCCTGAGCCCAAGAAAGGGAGAATAGTGCTTATCAGTGTGAGCTCAGCAGTTGAAAGGGCCAGGTAAGACCTTGAGTAAGTTGCATCCTCGTGGAAAATTTGCATAATAATGATTTCATATCATAGGTATGATCATTAAATAAAAGCTACATGTAGTGTATTCTTTTCCTTTTCTGACACATATTAAGTTCCCTGCCGCCTCCTGTGAAATTAACCTCGTGAGCCACAGTCTGTTCTTCCCTTTACCTCTAGGATGTATGCACAAAAAATGGAGTAGAATGGAACCACACAGGGTTGGTACTGTCAGGAAAAGCAGTGGAGACCAAGTTGTCCTTTTTGGATTGCTTTCAGGATCCAGACTCCAGAATATTAGGGTGTCAGTGGTACCCTTTCATCTGCAAACAAATAGGTGCCTCCCCACCCCCATGGAAGATAGAATGGGCCTTCCATGAGAGGACCTTGGGAAATTTGATTAATCAAGTGAACTTCTTATCCGGAATTTGGACAGATGAGATGGAAGTCTTTGAGGACCACACACAATCCAAACTAGCCCTCCAGTTGAGAGCAGGGCCCAAGCCAGTGATGGAGAATGAGTTTAGCTTGGTGGCCTTGTGTGTCCTATGCCTAAGGAATTCTAAGTCTTGAGGCCATGGCAGCCAACAACTGGTGAAAAAATAAATGAGCCTCAGCATCAGGGCAGCAATCATCCAAATCAGTTACTGCACTCTCCCCGGGTTTGTCTCCCAGGTGGGGCCCCTCCCATGTCCTAGAAACTCTAGTCTGATCATGGATGAGTTTTGTGAGTCATCCTCTTCACATGTGCAACCCGGCCTTCCCACCAAGGTTTACATCTTGAGCCCTCTGTCTTCTCACAGTGATATTTGATATTGAACTGCATTTGACTTCTCCTCCATCTCAGTGAAGGAGGATTGGATTGTTCTTGCCACACTTCTCAAATTTGAAACACTCTCTAGGGTGACTTTCATAATCTTTTGCCACTTATTTGAAAGCAATCATTCCTCATTTTCAAAGGGAAAGAAAACGTACATGAAAGTTCTGCAAAACAGGCAAAAGTGAAGTCCTGTTACAGCTTAATTGCTGATAAATTTAATTAGGAAAATGACCAGTGGTCTTTCCCATGGCTTTCTAAGTGTTTCAACAAAATGACTTAGGTAGTCATACTCAAGGACTTCCCAGGTAGCTCAGTGGTAAAAAAAAAAAAAAAAAAAAAATCTGCCTGCCAACGCTGGAGACGTAGGAGACATGGCTTGTACCGGTGGGTCTGGAAGATCCCTTGGATGAGGAAATGGCAACCTAATCCAGTATTCTTGCCTGGAAAATCCCATTGACAAAGGAACCTGGTGGACTACAGTCCATGGGCTCACAAAGAGTTGGACATGACTGAGAGACATAATAACAACAACAATCACACTCAAGAATACAAACATAATGAGAAGGATCCATGGGGACTGCTGACATTTTCAAAGTCATCCACAGAATAAGAAAAAGTCTAGGAGCCAATTCCTTGCCACCCTCTAGGACCTAGGTCTCAGTTAGCCCCTTCAGCCACTTCTTTAGACTTCCTCCCTTTGGATGTCTCCCTGCCTCCTTTCTATTACTCAAAGAAGCCCAGTCCCTTCCCATTTCAGAAGCTCGTTACGTGCTGTGCATCACAGGGTTCTATCTGGAGTTCTTTTTTCCAGGCTCTTCACGTCTCCTCTGGTGGTCCGCACCCCTCTTCCTGCTTCTGCGGAGGTCTTCCCTGTCTGCTCTATGCATGCAGCCTCAGCAGCTCNTCTTTCCCATTCTGTTGTTTTCCTCTATTTCTTTGCATTGATCGCTGAGGAAGGCTTTCTTATCTCTCCTTGCTCTTCTCTGGAGCTCTGCATTCAGATGGGTGTATCTGTGCTCTTCTTTGCCTTTTGCTTCTCTTCTTTCCTCATCTATTTGTAAGGCCTCCTCAGGCAATCATTTTGCCTTTTTGTATTTCTTTTTCTTGGGGATGGTCTTGGTCACCGCCTCCTGTACAAAGTCACGAACCTCCGACCAGAGTTCTTCAGGCACTCTGTCTATCAGATATAATACTCTGAATCTATCTGTCACTTCTACTGTATAATTGAAAGGGATTTGATTTAGGTCATACCTGAATGGTCTAATGATTTTCCCTAATTCTTCAGTTTAAGTCTGAATGGCAATAAGGAGTCCATGATCTGAGCCACAGTCAGCTCCTGGTCTTGTTTTTACTGACTGTATAGAGCTTCTCCATCTTTGCTGCAAAGATTATAATCAGTCTGGTTTCAGTGTTGACCATCTGGTGGTGACCATGTGTAGTCTTCCCTTGTGTTGTTGAAAGATGTTTGCTGTGACCAGTGCATTCTCTTGGCAAAACTCTGTCAGCCTTTGCCTTGCTTTCATTTTGTACTCCAAGGTTAAATTTTCCTATTACTCCAGGTATCTCTTGATTTCCTACTTTTGCATTCCAGTCCCGTCTGATGAAAAGGACATATTTTTTGAGTATCAGTTCTAGAAGGTCTTGTAGGCCTTCATGGAACCATTAACTTCAGCTTCTTCAGCATTACTGGTTGGGGCATAGACTTGGATTACTGTGATATGGAATGGTTTGCCTTGGAAATGAACAGAGATCATTCTGTCATCTTTGAGATTGCACCCAAGTACTGCATTTTAGACTCTTTTGTTGACTATGAGAACGTCTCCATTTCCTCTAAGGGATTCTTGCCCACAGTAGTAAATATAATGGTCATCTGCATCACCCATTCCAGTCCATTTTAGTTCACTGATTGCTAAAATGCTGATGTTCACTCTTGCCATCTCCTGCTTAACCACTTCTAATTTACCTTCATTCATAGACCTAACATTCCAGGTTCCTATGCAATATTGCTCTTTATAGCATCAGACTTTACTTCCATCACCAGTCACATCCACAACCGGGCATTGTTTCCACTTTGCCTCCTTCTCTTCACTCTTTCTGGAGTTATTTCTCTGTTCTTCTTCAGCAGCATGTTGGGAACCTACCAGCCTGGGGAGTTCATCTTTCAGCGTCATATGTTTTGCCTTTTCATACTGTCCACGTCAACAAGCAAGCCTAAAAGTTTCCACAAGTATTAGGATAATGGATATGTCACTTTTCTTTCTTTGCACATCTCTCTTTTCCTCTCCTCCTGGAGAGCTTTGAGAGATTTGTTGTTCGTTCACTCAGCTGTATCCAACTCTTTGCGACCCCATGGACTGCAGCACACCAGGCTTCCCTGTCTTTCACCATCTCTCGGAGCTTGCTCAAACTCATGTCATTGAGTCAGTGGTGCCATCCAACCTTCTCATCTTCTGTTGTCCCCTTCTGCTCCTGCCTTCAGTCTTTCCCAGCATCAGGGTCTTTCCCAGCGTGTCAGCTCTTCCCATCAGGTGACCAAAGTATCGGAGCTCTAGTGTCAGTCTTTTCAGTGAATATTCAGGGTTGCTTTCTTTCAGGATTCACTGGTTTAATCTCCTTGTGGTCCAAGCGACTTTCAAGAGTCTTCTCTGATCTCTTCTCTTCTTCGAGAAGTCCTCAATGGCAAATACGAGCTCAAAGGAAGTGCTGAGTGGTAGGAACTTTAATAGGAAGGTTGAGATAAGGTATGGCTGTCAGCTCCCCTACTCACATGAATAGCTGGTCCGTCCTCTGCTTGGGCTGTGCGCACCTCAAAGTGCTTCCCTGACACTTGGTGGAAGAATGATAGATCTTTTCTGTGTCAGACTAATGTGGCCTCCTTGGAAACTGTGTTGAAATGTGTAACCTGGGTAACTATTTGGGAGGAATCCCTACTCTGTGTCAACCTGCTTCTAGGTGGGGATTCCCTAGAGGACAGTGTGCATGTCTTCCTCCATCTTTGTTCATTCCTGTTTGTCTAACTGAACGCTGATGGCCATCTTTCCCTGAGGTCAGAGGTCTCAGGGACAGTCACAGATTGGGATGCTGGATGACTTCTAGACACACCTGGGTCAGTGCCCCGGCCTTCTAGAGCCTTCTTCCTTGTCTGCTAGATGGTGATGATCTGGACCCCTTCTACTAAATCCATACACCCATGTGTGTGACTGAAGGACCCTTGGACATGACTCTGGATTCTAGTCCTTAATAGGTCCTTTGATGTTTCTTTTCATCAAGAAATGCCTTTGTTATACACATGTAGGCCCACACTGGCTAATCAAAACCCAAAGCCCCAGGAAACACCCTGACTTACTCATTCACCAGCTCTAGCATAGGGGACTCAGCTACTCCAAAATCCAGGACCTGGCAATGTGGAAACTGCTCATCGGGGCATGAAGACTGCTTATAAGAAGAACGAGAGATGATAACGTGGGAAGGAGAGGCGTTAGGGAGCACGGGGCTGTGACACTGGAGGAGCGCACTCCCTGTGGGAATCTGCGGGTTCCTCCAAGGACTGAGACTTCAGCCTGGGCCAGAGGAGCAGGCTAACCCGTGGCATCCAGGACTTCTCGGCCTCCCCGTGGGGGGCAGGACTGGATGATTCTCAGTGCTGAAGTGCTGTCCTTGCATTATAGGCTTCACCTCTAATGACCAGATGGAAGGTGTCAGCAACCACCACTCACATTGTGAGAAATGTCACCATACATGACAAGTCTCTCCCTTGGGAGGCACAGAGTCCCCTGAAAAGAAAGTGAAGTCGCTCAGTCGTGTCTGACTCTTTGCGACCCAATGGACTGTAGCCTACCAGGCTCCTCTGTGCATGGAATTTTCCAGGCAAGAGTACTGGAGTGGGTTGCCATTTCTTTCTCCAGGGGATCTTCCCTACCCAGGGTCAAACCCAGGTCTCCTGCATTGTAGGCAGACACTTTACCATCTGAGCCACCTAGGACATCTCAGCCAGAGTCCCCTGATTAAGAACCAATAGCCTACAAACAGACTTAAAAAACACTTTCCAGATCTGGTCAAACCAAAGCTGCTAGTTAAGGACAGAGAAATCTACAACGGGAACCAGGAGAAGCTTTGGGAAGTCTCTAGGGAACACTGCTGCTAAATGTGTGGTTTGGAACCGGAAGCAATGACATCTTCTGGGGTGCTTGTTAGAAATGCATGTTCCAAGCCCAACGCTAAGCATGTTGCATCAGAACCAGCATTGCCAATAACTTTCTCTGGTCTCATTGAGCTCATTCTCAGTTAAGAGGCACCGTGTGGAGAATGTCACCAGGGTCAGATCTCAAAAGGTGGGCTTGTGGTTTATTATCGTAACCTAGATTCTACATACGTTGAACCTCTTCAGGAATTCATGAAGGAACCTGGTGCTTTTGGTGACCTAAAAGCTTTTGGTGACTGCTTATATAGACACTACATAATCTAATATACACAAACAATGATCACACAGAAAACAGAAAAGTAAGACATAATTAATAAACTGGAAGAAAGAGGCTTCATAATTACAGAAGGTGGACAAAATGGAGAAGGAAACTCCAAGAAGATGTACCCAGCATGGCTTAGCATTATTTGTTGGGCATTACAAGAGTAGTATTTGAATAAGACAGTTCTGTTTTTATCAGTTTGTTTCCTACATTTTTGTCAACATTTATGAGAAAGTTTGGAATCAAGGGCCTATGACTTCCTTTAGTTATAAAAGAATAGGATTGCCACAACCTGTTGCAATCATCTCTTAAAGTAACTATGTTAATCTCCCCCTGATTGGCAGTAAGAAAGGTCTTTCCAGAATGGGAGAGTCCTAGGATACCTTCCCAGGGTACAGATGTTGGTAAGAATCCAAAAGAAAAACCTGGAAATGTTGAAGAGGCCTAAGGAGACACAGAAGGGTGATGAGAGGTGGATAAAGGGTTTTAGCAGAGATCACACTCCTGTCAAAATCATCTGAATCAGGACTACCCTGGTGGTCCAGTGGGTAAGACTCCACACTCCCACTGCAGAGAGTGCTCGTTGCATCCCTGGTGAGGAACTGAGATCCCTGGTTGAGAAAAATTTACAATGAAGAGATTCTTTGGCAGTTTGAGATGCTGAAAATAACTAGACATTTAGAGTTAGGTAATTTGGGTTTTTTCCTCAAAATTCTAGAAATTACAAGAACTACTCCCATGCTTTCTTGCCTGAGAAACAATTGAGTCAGAGAGTGAATAACATATTACAGATCAGTTCAGTTCAGTTCAGTTCAGTCGCTCAGTCGCATCCGACTCTTTGCGATCCCATGAATCACAGCACACCAGGCCTCCCTGTCCATCACCAACTCCTGGAGTTCACTCAGACTCATGTCCATCAAGTCTGTGATGCCATCCAGCCATCTCATCCTCTGTCGTCCCCTTCTCCTCCTGCCCCCAATCCCTCCAAACATCAGAGTCTTTTCCAACGAGTCAACTCTTCGCATGAGGTGGCCAAGGTACTGGAGTTTCAGCTTTAGCATCATCCCTCCAAAGAAATCCCAGGGTTGATCTCCTTCAGAATGGACTGGTTGGATCTCCTTGCAGTCCAAGGGACTCTCAAGAATCTTCTCCAACATCATAGTTCAAAAGCATCAATTCTTCGGTGCTCAGCTTTCTTCACAGTCCAACTCTCACATCCATACATGACCACTGGAAAAACCATAGCCTTGACTAGATAGACCTTTGTTGGCAAAGTAATGTCTCTGCTTTCAAACATGCTATCTGGGTTGATCATAACTTTTCTTCCAAGGAGTAAGTGTCTTTTAATTTCATGGCTGCAGTCACCATCTGCAGTCATTTTGAAGCTCCCCAAAATAAAGTCTGACACTGTTTCCACTGTTTCCCCATCTATTTGCCATGAAGTGATGGGACCAGATGCCATGATCTTCATTTTCTGAATGTTGAGCTTTAAGCCAAGTTTTCACTCTCCTCTTTCACTTTCATCAAGAGGCTTTTTAGTTCCTCTTCACTTTCTGCCATAACGGTGGTGTTATCTACATATCAGAGTTTATTGATATTTCTCCCAGCAATCTTGATTCCAGCTTGTGCTTCTTCCAGCCCAGCATTTCTCATGATATATTCTGCATAGAAGTTAAATAAACAGAGTGACAATATACAGCCTTGACATACTCCTTTTCCTA
>SJYW01007550.1:111007-136260 GCA_006410735.1 Raphicerus campestris
TTGTTTCCCCATCTATTTGCCATGAAGTGATAGGACCAGATGCCATGATCTTTGTTTTTTGAATGTTGAGTTTTGAGCCAGCTCTTTAACTCTCCTCTTTCACTTGTATCAGGATCTGCAGTCATTTTGAAGCCCCAAAAAATAAAGTCTGACACTGTTTCCACTGTTTCCCCATCTATTTGCCATGAAGTGATGGGACCAGATGCCATGATCTTCATTTTCTGAATGTTGAGCTTTAAGCCAAGTTTTCACTCTCCTCTTTCACTTTCATCAAGAGGCTTTTTAGTTCCTCTTCACTTTCTGCCATAACGGTGGTGTTATCTACATATCAGAGTTTATTGATATTTCTCCCAGCAATCTTGATTCCAGCTTGTGCTTCTTCCAGCCCAGCATTTCTCATGATATATTCTGCATAGAAGTTAAATAAACAGAGTGACAATATACAGCCTTGACATACTCCTTTTCCTAAATTCTGAAACAGATGGGAATACCAGACCACCTGACCTGCCTCTTGAGAAATTTGTATACAAGTCAGGAAGCAACAGTTAGAACTGGACATGGAACAACAGACTGGTTCCAAATAGGAAAAGGAGTACATCAAGGCTGTATATTATAGATTAGAAGGGTAAAAGTTGTCTGAAAGAGGAGTAATGGAAATGAATTCCTGCCATGCCTTCTTCAGAGGAGCTTATGGGGCATTTGAACGGATCCTCCCATTGGTTATAACAGGCACAGGTATCCTGTTGCGGGCAGGAGGAGGTGATAAACATGCTGTGTGCTGACATGTTCCACAGCTCAGAGAAATGGGAGGCTTTTCAGGAGTCTCTTGGAAAATCATTTAATTATGCTAAACCCCACACTGAATTTTACTTTTAGAAAATTAAGGTTTAAACCATCTCCTCAATGTTAACAAAACAATACAGGAGTCAGGGAACACATGTCTTGAACAGTTTATCCCAGTTTGTATCTCAGGCTATAAAGGAAAATAAATGTTCCTGACCTTGAAATATGGGATGTGTATTGTGATTTCTCACTCACTCTAAAGGTCAAATGTCCAGATTCACGTAAGCTTCTCCTAAAACAATTCTCATTATTTAAAGGACAAAATGCCAAAAAAGTTAATCTCTGCCAAGCAAGATATCGAAGATGACTTCTGGGCAACCTTGAAGGAACAGCCATTGATTCATGATGTGTCACGCCAACATAATGATCCTACAAGAAGTGGCACCAATTCTCATCCTCTCCAATAACTGGAACCCTCTCACCCTCTCCAGAAGAAGGGCTCTGAGAGCCACAGGATGAAGGTTCTGGTGCTGAGTCGTCTACTTGGTCTTGTTTGTGTTGCCCAAGAAGCAGACGATCAGAAAGCTCTCTCACAGGTTCCAGGGATGTTCTGACCTGGGAGGAGGTCTTGGGGGGTCAAGGGGTGCTGTGTGTGTCCCTTTTTTGTGGTTTTGTTATGTGGATCCATAAGCTGAGCCATTTCCCTCCAACTCCATTGCTCCATTTGCTGGCTATATACTTATCCTACTGGGTCTCTGTATTATCTCTGCTGTGTATTAGATGTGACTCACATTTATCAGAGCTCCCTTGATGGCTCAGTTGGTAAAGAATCCACCTACAATGCAGGAGATCCTGGTTCAATTCCTGGGTTGGGAAGATCCGCTGGAGAAGGGATCGGCTACCCAGTCCAGTATTCCTGGGCTTCTCTTGTGATTCAGCTTGTAAAGAATCTGCTGGCAATGTGGGAGACCTGGGTTGGATCCCTGGGTTGGGAAGATCCCCTGGGGGAAGAAAAGGTACCCACCCAGTATTCTGGCCTGGAGAATACAGTCCGTGGGGTCGCAAAGAATGGGACACAACTGAGCGACCCTCACTCACACATTTTTACTGCTCTTGTTACAGAGATAGAAGATCGGCCAAACAAGTGTTGGATTGGAGTTCTTGCATTTGACAAGAGACATTAAGCTATTTCAGAAATGTCTCCATTTCTTTTACTTTGACTTTTTTTTTCCACTGTTTTATAAATCCTGCTTTGTTCAGTTGTTAGACAATGTGTGCTGATGAGCACAGGGGATGGGGAACTCATGAGGGTGATGCTGGATGAAATAAAAAGACAAGGATGCAAATTTCTAAAAGGAATTTTACCCATAGCTTCCAGGAAAATGGAGAACGGTGTACATCGCCTCCACTAGCCCAGAGAAGATTGCTAAGAACGGGCCATTCAGAGCTTACTTGTGTTACCTTGTCTTTGATGATGAACAGGGCACAGCAGACTTCTACTTTTATGTCAAGTAAGTAAAAATAACCCAGAAAGAACACATATATAAACCTCAAGCCTGAGGGAGGGTGTGGCTTCCATGTCTGCAGGAAACTCTCGGGATTATGTTGAGAGAAGGACACTCTGAGCTGTGTGGCTGAGCAGGGTCTCTGAGCTGGGGGGTCGGGGGGAGGCAGTTCCCCTTAGAGCCTCCAGGGAATGTTCTGGAGCCTTTGCTTAGACGGGAGAGTCCCTGAAGCTCCACTGGCATCAGCTCATTAAAGGAAAGAGGGACACGGCAGAGAGAAGAGGTCCGTGCCTCAAACCCCGTAGTTCCGACCAGGGGCTTGAACCCTTCCTGCGGAATTTGTGAGAGAAAGTTCCCACTAAGCCCCAGAAGCTGAGGGCAGGGGAGAGCATATGGTGACCTCTGCCCTGCAGGGCTTCCTCAGGGGATAACTAATCACCACTGAATTTACTAAAGCTGTCATAGCCCCAGCTACCACTCAGGGAAGGTCCACTAGACAGCAGGCAGTTTATAAGGAACATGCAAACTCAGATATGTATTTTTAGAAATAAAAACATTAAGAAAAAAGCAGCTAAGGATTTTATGCTTGGAGAGATTGGTTTATAGATATAAATGTTTGTATATTATATATCACATATGTATATATTTGATAGAGTAGAATGTGTATGTGTGAGCTCAGTCAAGTCTGACTCTTTGTGGTCCCATTGACTATAGCCAGCCAGGCTCCTCTGTCCATGCAGTTTTCCAGGCAAGAAGACTGGAGTAGCTTGAGATTTCCTTCTCCAGGGAACCTTCCCAGGCCAGGGATCGAACCCCCTTCTCCCAGCCTCCTACATTGGCAGGGGAGTTCTTTACCACGGTGGCCCCTGGGAAGCCCGTCTGATACTATGGGTGTGTGAGTGTTCAGTCACTTCGGTTGTGTACAGCTGTTCGTGATCTCATGGGATTTTCTAGGCATGAATACTGGAGTGTGTTGCCATACCCTCCTCCAGGGGATCTTCCTGACCCAGGGATCGAACACAAGTCTCCTGTGTCTCCTGCATGGCAGGCAGATTCTTTACTGCTGAGCCACCAGAGAAGCCCTCTTTGATAGCATTCTTCCAATCAAATTACAACCACATAAAGATACAGATTCACAGACACATATACACACATATGTATATATTATATCTTAGGAGGATATATTATAATTATATCCTGTTTTTACTGTTTTTTCAAGAATATATTATCTTCCTCTTTGCCACTTTTATATTTGAGTTCTACATTTGAATTTTCATGTGGCTAATCTTTGTGAAACCAACTTTGCAAAAGTGTGAAAGTGAAAGTCACTCAGTCGTGTCCGACTCTTTGCGACCCCATGGACTATACAGTCCATAGAATCCTCCAGGCCAGAATACTGGAGCGGGCAGCCTTTCCCTTCTCCAGGGGATCTTTCCAACCCAGGGATCAAACCCAGGTGTCCCACATTGTAGGCGAATTCTTTACCAGCTGAGCTACCAGGGAAACAGAAGTGTATTTATGGGTAATTATAAGCATCTTTGCATGCATGCATGCATACTAAGTTGCCTCAGTCGTGTTCGACTCTGTGCAACCCCATAGATGGCAACCCACCAGGCTTCTCTGTCCCTAGGATTCTCCAGGCAAGCGTACTGGATTGGGTTGCCATTTCCTTCTCCTATATGCATCTTAGTGGAGGGCATAGTTCAGTGTGTTTTGACAGGTACACACATTTCTCATGACCTTCCAGATATAAAAGTCCTCCATCACTGCCAAAAACCTCCTATTCTTCGCCATTCAATGTCTACCCTTTAAGCCACAGATAAGAACAGATCTGTTCATCTCACCTCTTGTAGAACTTCAGAGGCCAACACTGTGCATCCGGCATCATTTTCCTGGCGTCTATCACAGCATAATGTTTTCAAATTTTACCTCAGTGTCTGCATATGCAGGGAGTCCCATTTTTCAAGCCAAGTGAAAGGATATGGTTTACATAAAAAATTTATTATATTTTGCAGATATTGGAAAAAGGTTTTGTTCCCACTTTGTGGTTATTTCGAGTAACTGCAATGCATTTTCCTAGTGACTAAGAACACTTAGCACAATTCCTTGTGGGCATTCCTTCCCAAGGTGTCTGTTCAAAAACTAATTCTTGTTGAGTTATTTCCCTTTTAATATTTATTTTGCACACATGCTGCCTATGTGCCATATACCCCTGTTTCACACATGACATATGAAGACAGTCAAAGGCTTTGGTTATATAGCTGACAATATGTGCTTTCGTATCTTGTATACATATATCATTTCCTTATGTCATGTAGGCATAGCGTGTGTACTTGTGTGTATGTATGTTCCAATGTGCATGCATACTTGCACACGTGTTTCACTGATTAACCCTTTTATGTTGTTGTGATGGAAGAACAGTGTGTGTTTTGATAAAATTAAGCATTTCTCTAACTTTTTTCCCTATCATATTATCTTAAGAGTCATTGCCAGGTTAGTGAGAACCCCCTAGATCTGCCATGATGGCAACACGTCTCTGTTTCCAGGAAGTATTTTTTTTTAAGCTGTATTCCTTTAATTTTTCCTAAAAGTTTAGATCTGTCCACGTTTATTCACCTTTCAACATGACTTGCTTTCTATCTGCAGTTTATCCTCGGAACTGCTGCTCAGATCTAATGCGTAGCCAAGCCGTCCTTGTCACTTGATAGTTACTTGACCTTAGAGGCTATACTTCTTCTCTTTTGAAGGTCACATTGCTTACAGGCACTAAGGTTACATCTCACACTTAATCTTTGGGGAGAAACAAAGAAAATCCTAATTATATGCTAATTTTTTCATTATTTTAATCAACCACCTTGAATATGTTTTAAGGTTGAACCGAGAATGGGTAGGGAAACATGTCACGGGGGAAAAGACAGAAAGCCACCCTGACGTTGCTGAGTAACTGTGACTGTTTCACTGGTCAGAGTGTGTTTGGGTGGAAATCTCGTCTCAACTTCCTTCAGTCATCCCACACACCTGAATTCTACTCCGACTAACAATTAGAGGTGTGGGCAGGCTGCCGTCCCTAAGCTCTCCAAGCACTCTGTTGTCAGCAAAGGGTTCAAGCACACGTACNGGTGGAAATCTCGTCTCAACTTCCTTCAGTCATCCCACGCACCTGAATTCTACTCCGACTAACAATTAGAGGTGTGGGCAGGCTGCCGTCCCTAAGCTCTCCAAGCACTCTGTCGTCAGCAAAGGGTTCAAGCACACGTACGTTAGAGGTCTCCTCCCAATTATGAGTGCTTCTCTTGAGAATAACATGTGCAGACGTGCATTTCATATAGTTCTCACAGGTAATTTACAACAGCCTTACAAACTCAGTGGTCTGAGTTTGCACATCATCATTCAATTTTTAAAAAGTCTTAAAATATCTTAATTCACCCAAGGTACAATGGATGTTCATCCAAGGAAGGAAGGAAGTCATCCTGAATTCAATCATAAAAGCAGCTTCTGTTCAAAGCATTTGAGATGCTGCTAAGATTTATATCTCTAAGCTCTTAGTAATGGCAGTAAACAACATTCCTAATTTTACATGCTTAAAAGGTGCATTTTTGACTAAAATTTAAGTGTATCAGGTCAATTGTATGAGAGGGTGGGAATAAAAAAGTCTTACCTGCTTTCCTGGCTTTTGTTACAATTGTGGCATTCAGGATGCCCGTGGAATGAGACACATCAATACGGGGTGTGTCATCGCCAATACGCTCAACTTGCCGCAAGAAGCCGAACTGACAGTGAATTAAGAGAGTTGCATATATATATATATATATATATGTATCTTTCTCTCTCTCACAGATGAGGGCGAAAATGAATTTGAAGTTATATATGCAGNGTATCAGGTCAATTGTATGAGAGGGTGGGAATAAAAAAGTCTTACCTGCTTTCCTTGCTTTTGTTACAATTGTGGCATTCAGGATGCCCGTGGAATGAGACACATCAATACAGGGTGTGTCATCGCCAATACGCTCAACTTGCCGCAAGAAGCCGAACTGACAGTGAATTAAGAGGGTTGCATATATATATATACACATATGTATTTATCTTTCTCTCTCTCACAGATGAGGGTGAAAATGAATTTGAAGTTATATATGCATCTGACACTGTTCTGGTATTAAGTGTTGTCAACAAGGATAAGAATAGGAAATGTGGGGAGATACAATTGGCCAGAGTATTTGGTACATATGATACCCTCATATTCACATCGACATGGTCATGAAACGTTTCCATTGTCAGTACTTTTATTCAGAAAATCAGTACCTGGTAACAGTATCCATTCTTCAGTGTATAAGGCCTGCCTCTTTTTGTGCAGTGAGTTAAGGACCCTGGAACATAAGAAAGAAGAGCTGGTTGGATGTTCAGGTCATCAAACATTTCTAAATAATTCCCACTTGTTNACTTTTATTCAGAAAATCAGTACCTGGTAACCGTATCCATTCTTCAGTGTATAAGGCCTGCCTCTTTTTGTTCAGTGAGTTAAGGACCCTGGAACATAAGACAGAAGAGCTGGTAGGATGTTCAGGTCATCAAACATTTCTAAATAATTCCCACTTGTTGGCATTAATAAATAAAAAAATTGAATTTTACTAGAAGTAGTTTATTTTTAATTGGAGAAAAATTACAATATCACATTGGTTTCTAGATTTTTAAAAAACATATAAATTAATTTCAATCCACTACTTAATGAGGCTACTCTCAATTTCTTCAGCATACCATTTTCTCGATGCACTCTAAGCCCTGAAACAGAAACTTTTAAAATAAATCTTTCTTCTGCTCAGTTTTTCAAATACACTGTCCAATGAACATTGACATCATCCCCAAATAACCACACAGAAGCAATGAGAGGTATGTACCGTTGGGACATCAAGTGTCTATTTCAGAAAAGTTAGTAGGTGGAATAGTGGGTTAATGAAAGAATACATTGCCTCCCATTTTCATGTGTGATGTGATGAATGTGTCTCTGTCAGGGCAGAACCGTGTTTCCTATTTATCTGGATCCAGAACAAGACCTGAGTGGCAGGTACAGGTTCCAGGAAGTTGATAAAGGAGCAAGTAGGTTCCATACTGTGATGGGGTGAGCCCCAGATTCATGGAGTTCCTGAGAGTCTTTGGGGTCCTCTTGCTGATTCTAGCAGGGTCCTAGTTAGAGAGTTGCACTGGGATTAATTCTTAAGACAAACATCTGTGTCATGGGAAATGATAACTCCTGGAGGCTTAATTTATAACAAGGGCAGAGCTGATTTGCACACTCTACTTCCTGTTCTGCTTTCAGAAATTTCTCTGGGTTCTAAGGGGCAAAACTGTGCTTTGTGTGTGGTGTTTTTCAGTTAAAGAAAATGATATTGAAGAGAAAGCCTTGGAGATATTCAACGAGCTATTGAAAGAAATTGAAGAAAAATATATTGTGAATTTCTTCGAAAGTGGTAATTGAATTACATTTTTCCCTAAATATACCATTTACCTGATACATAAATATACTATTAGGAAGCAAATTAACTTATTTGAAGTTTCTTTCTCCATAAATAATCTTTTATATATTTGCTTACTTAAAAAAATAAACAGCCTTGGAAATACTGGAGAAAAGTGGTGGTCAGTAGGTCATTCTCTCCTGTTGTTTTGATCTTCCCACAGGTGACTGTCCTCCCTGAGCAAAACTATGGAGCTCAGTAAAAGCTCAGTGTAAGTGAAAATANGAACTGAACTGGAGAAAGGTGGTGGTCAGTAGGTCATTCTCTCCTGTTGTTTTGATCTTCCCACAGGTGACTGTCCTCCCTGTGCAAAACTATGGAGCTCAGTAAAAGCTCAGTGTAAGTGAAAATAGTTTGTTACTAATGTCTTTCTATTAAGTAAATCAGTAAGGACACATGGTGATTTCATGTGTGCCAGATTTTGCAGGTAATGATTTTTTTATCCCAATAATTTACATTCTATAGCCAGATAATTTTTCTGTTACATTAGGTAATTTCTCTTCTCTTGAGCCATATTAAATTTCAGATGGGTTGGTTGATTTATGCTGAGAAGTTTGGGTGAAAAAGCCTTTTCCTGCAGGAATCTTGCAAGCCAAGGTCATCAGGGAGAAGCAGGGACCGCCACAAGTTGGGAGAAACTAGTTGGTGTTCCCGTCAGTCCTGATCTTACGGTTGTCAGTACACATCCCTACACCTGGAGAACCGGGATTAAAGAGAGCTCACGTTTTCTGCAAGACCAGTGTTTATCCTCACACAATTCTGATAGAACTAGTACAGCCATTCCAACCACGCTGTCTGAAACATGCATTTGGTCTACATCCGCCCTCAGAAGATCTTCTTAAAGTGAGATCTTTAGCTTTCCAACTAAGGCTACCTCAGAAAACAACACTGATCTAGGCTAAAGTGTGGCTTTTGATTTTCTGCTGAGGAAAAAAAAAAANCAAGGCAAGAATACCGAAGTGGTTTGCCATTCCCTTCTCCAGTGGACCACATTCTGTCAGACCTTCCACCATGACCCGCCCATCTTGGGTGGCCCCATGGGCATGGCTTAGTTTCATTGAGTTAGACAAGGCTGTGGTCCTAGTGTGATTAGATTGACGAGTTTTCTGTGATTGTGGTTTCAGTGTGTCTGCCCTCTGATGCCCTCTTGCAACACCTACCATCTTACTTGGGTTTCTTACTTTGGATGTGCGGTATCTCTTCACAGCTGTTCTCTCAAGGGATGTTGAAAGTCAAGACCTGGCACAGAAAGTCAAAAATTGTGAAATTTCATAGATACATAGACATGTATACACAGACATATATATGCATATATATATATATTAATACATACATGTGTGTACCTGTTTGTATTTGTGATATCAATATTAATAAGGAAAAAACAAATTATCACCACAAATCCAACAGCTAAATAGCACAAGGAAACTATAAGCAGATTTATGTTACTAGGATTAACACTCCTGATGAAATGAACACATTACTTGAAAAATGTGTGACTAAAATTGATACATGATGAAACAGAAAATTTCTATTGTCCTTTATCTATTTAAGAAACTGAATACAATTTTCCACAATGTTGAAGGTCAAGAAGATTTAACTGAAATTTTTCCAAGAAGATCACTAAACTTAGAAAAAGCCATTCATAGATACATACGAGTTCATATGAAATTATTCTCCACCCTAATTTGCTCCTTAACCCCCTAGATAGAATTAGGTACTTCTGACAGATTTGTTTAAACTCTGTATATGTCCACATGCTTTTTCATGAACACACCAATATACTAAGATATTGGAGAGTTTAACAGTCTTGAAATGTATTCATGTTTATTTAAAATGCTAATATTTTTACAGATTGTATGGATTCATAGAGATCTAATTCATGACTCCAATTTCTTACCCTTTTCATAGCTACTAGACCATTACATTTATTTCTAGATGTTTCAACACCACAATCAACAAATATGTTAATGTCTTTTATGTGCAGAAATTGTTCCATAATCCCTTTGAGCGAAATGCCTCATCAAAGTGAATGTACTTCTGGGGACTTGTCTGCTNGTTAAATTTATTTCTAGATGTTTCAACACCACAATCAACAAATATGTTAATGTCTTTTATGTGCAGAAATTGTTCCATAATCCCTTTGAGCGAAATGCCTCATCAAAGTGAATGTACTTCTGGGGACTTGTCTGCTGGTCCAGTGGATAGGATTTGCCTTCCAATGCAGGCGGTACAGTTTCTACCCCTGGTCAGGGAGCCAAGATCCCACATGCATCGGGGCCAAAATCCCAGAACATAGACAACAGAAGCCATATTGTAACAGACTGAATAAAAACTTTTAAAATGGTCAAGGTAAAAAAAAAAATCTCTGAACAAAAAGTGAAGGTACCGCAGAATTTTGATAGATGCAACCAGCCAAGGGGACTTTTCAAGCCACCTTTGTATCTTCTGTTTTCACATCCTACTGAGTTCTCACAGATTCACTCTTAACTCACTCTTTCAACGATCCTCAGAGGGTGACTTAAAACACTTCCCTATGGAAATGTTCTCTTTCTGAAAACAGACCTCAAACACACTCTAAGTTCCCACATTTTTTTCAGCAAAGCATTTATAGTTATTTGCCTACATTTAGGTAGCATTTACCTTTTAAATTTGCTTTTAATTAGAGGATAATTGCTTTACAAAGTTGTGGTGGTCTCAGCCATGCATCAGTGCCAACGAGTCATGATTAGACATACCGCCTCCCTCTTAAGTCTCGTCTCCGCTCCGCAGCCCACCTCTCTGGGTCATCCTGAGCACTGAGCTGAGCTCCCTGTGCATGCAGTGGCTTCCCACTAGCCGTCTGTTTCACACACAGTCGTGTATGTGTGGCAGCAAGACTCTCTCAATCCTCCCCTCCCTCTTCCCCCACCTGTGCTCACAAGTCCGTTCTCTGCAACTGTGTCTCGATTCCTGCCCTGAAAATGGATTCCTGGATACCATTTCCCACCTTTCTTTACTCTTCATCCTACAGCTTATAAACAGATGATTCAGTTTGGCAATTACTTGAGGGCTGGTATGCATTCTCTTTTCATTGGAAGACAGTTCGCTGCATAATGCAAGTCTGTCTGCTTCCTGCTTAATTCTGAGGCTTAGGCTCTTGTTGGTGCTACATTTGCTGAATTCAGGCCAAAGGGTGGACAGGAGACTCGTACATAGCACACGTTGTTTGTTACGCACGTGTAGGTAAACGTTCACAGCACAGTGTACAAAACTTTTTTTCTATGTAGTATGCTACTGTCAGATAAAGGAGAAATCAAGACATTTTGCAAAGAAAGGAAGCTTTTCCTCCCTTGAGGCACACACCTTGAGAAGGGCAGGTTACTGTTGCCGATGCCTTTGGTTTTGAACCTGGCACACACCAACGCCACGACTACTAGAGTAGGGTGGACGGGCGGACAACTCAATTCCTATTTGATTGGTGATAAAACAGTTTGATCAAAGACTGCATCCAGCGGGTGACTGACTGAAATACCCACAAAGGAATTAATCATCCATCATTTAAAAGCAAACACGCGTGCTAGATGAAAACAGACACCGGAAGGGACCATGCTCTTGGTTAGGAGGAGGACAGGGCCCGCCGTGGGGCAGGAGGACGCGATGAACACTGTGCTCACGCACTCCTCACCTCAGAGCAACAGTAGGCTTTTCCAGCATCTCAGGAAATCTCTTCTTGTTTTTAGCGTTTCCGTCCCACGCTATTGTTTTTCCTCTATTATTTCAGCAAATACACCCCAAGTTTCTGCACATGCTCACCCCACGCCCACTACGCCTGTCTTCTCGGGAGAGTCACCCGTCATCTCTGAAGGGCTGTTATTGTCGTTGCCTGTTTCCCTGAAACCCAGCATATGGTGTTTCACATGGGATGTAACGCATTGTTATTCAACAGAGAACCATCAGGAGAGGCGGAAACCAGGCTTGATATACCTGATTTAGAACAGGAAGAAATTGATTATACCCTTGGAAACGAAGGATTGTCATTTACTGTGCTCTGCTGTCCACGAACGTATTGCACATCAGGAGCTGAAGACAGGCTTCGGGAAATTAACATACACTGAGTTTATTTTTACTTGGTCTATAGTTTGAAAGTAGCACTCTTTGGAGGAGAAAGTCATGAAGCACTATTACCAGATGTTGTTTTGGGCAGGCTTTAATTATTCTCCTAACTGGTGCCTGTCTTTTTAACAGTCTCCATCAGAGATAGCTACTAATTCATTCGTCCCGGCATTGTTATCCATGGAGGGATGTGCCCCTGGGACGTGGAGCCCTCATGTGTGTCTGCTGTTCCCCACAGGCCTGAATTGTCAATTACAGAATGCCATCAGCAACTCCAGCAAATGGGCCATGGGTTGGGAGTGTAAGTGGGCAAAAGCATTCTCTGTGGATAACAAGTGCTAATGATTGTGACAACGCTCATCTGGAAACACCAAAAACTGCCCATAGACAAAGAGAAGAGAAATAGTTTTAAAGGGGATTATTAAGGGATGGGCCACTTTTATGAGGACAAACTAGGCTGGGCCACACGCAGAGGCAATGAGACTATGACCTGTAAACAGCGGACAGCCCCCCATAATTCAAAAACAGGGTTTCTGCATAAGCCATTGTGAAGTTCAACCAGGACACTACTTTCCATTTGTCTGACCTATAAAGGATCGCTAACAGTGTATTAGTAAATCACCAAATCACCTAGAGTATTCCAGGCTCATCCAAATACCTAACTTCTTTTCTCATAGAATGAATATCTTCCAATGTGTGTCATTTACATTTATTAAAATCGTGTCATAGACATACCAGCATGGGGTGATTTTTTTTCAATATTATTGCACCATTACCATTGTAATACTAATAGAAATAAAATGATTTAAAGTCACTTGTAGTAGTGACAGCCAGGAAACCAACTCACTGTTCCCATTCGGAAATTTTGAAATTAATTGAAATAGTTGACCATGCTTAAACCTTATTGAGGGAAATAGCCTTGAAATATATTTGCATATGCATTTCTTGGAAAGATTTTTGATGTGGACCATTTTTATAGCCTTTATTGAATTTATTCCAATATTGCTTCTGTTTCATGTTTTGCTTTTTTGGCCATGAGGTATGTGGGGTCTTAGCACCCCAACCAGGAACCGAACTCACACTCCCTGCACTGGAATGGGAAGTGTTAACCACTGGACCACCAGGGAAGCCCCGTCCATATGCATTTTTAAAGGAGGCATTGGAGTTTCCAATCACAGAGCTGGAGAGGAGGTGATGGAAGATCAACTGTCCAGAGAAAAAGACTGATAAAGTTGAAATGTTTGCCTTCATCAAGTATCTTAGGGAAAAGACCAATCTCTTTTCTCTTAGATAATCAGAATCTGATGAAAAAGAGAAACCGAAGTCTGAAGCAAGTGATTTCCCTGCAGAAAGATCCTCTGAGTCTAAAATTCCATGATCACCTGTGTAAGACTTTATTTCCAGAATCCATCTGGATTTGCGGCTAAAGCATGGAAGCAAAACCAGCTCACCTGGGCTTCGGTTGACATTTACGTTGCTTGAATGTCAGCTTTCCTCCAGTCGAAAATTGGGAAGGTAAAATTCACTGCTCTTTTACTTTCTAACACATCATTTACAGAAATACTCTGAATTCAGGAAAAGATCAGCTCATGTAAGCTGGAAGTTTAAGAAAGTATCATTAACATGCAAAACGCTACCTTGCACATTATTCAGAGTTTCTCCAAAAAGAACTCAAAATAAATTAAAGAATAGAAATTGCCATTTGAAGTCCTTTATAAAACAAGTTTTCCGGATTNTATCATTAACATGCAAAATGCTACCTTGCACATTATTCAGAGTTTCTCCAAAAAGAACTCAAAATAAATTAAAGAATAGAAATTGCCATTTGAAGTCCTTTATAAAACAAGTTTTCCGGATTCCTTCATGCCTGCATCCACATGAAAGCAAATAAAGTCAGTGTGCTCTAATGAGCAGTTAACATGAGAATGATTTCTGGGAATTTCCTGACAGTCCAATGGTCTTTTTTTCCTCTTGCCCAATCCTGACCACATTATGCTAAGAGGTAACACCAACATTTTAAAAAAATGCATAGACTTCCCATTGGACTATTTTATAGTTAGCAGATTATAAACCCCAAAAACTTACTGTCAAAAACATCAAGTCTAGGACAAAAAGGCTGCTAACTATGAGAGGAGCCTTTTTCCTTCCTCCTTAAGAAGGAAACATTAGAAGTAGAAAACATTTCTACTTATAAACTGAGCTTTCAAAAATTTCTGAAATAAAAAGAAATAAAATTGCACACTCCTTCCCTAAATAGTTAGCTAAATATAGGATCTTTGGAAAAGAGCAACATCTTACAAATGTTAAAATTAGACTCTGTGCTAGAATAGTACTTGGATCGTTGTTTGACCAAAACTGCCATGGGCATTTACTCGTTGCAAGTGTCTCAGGAAAAAAGGGAAATGTAGACTAACGATAGGGCATTTTGAACACAATGGTAATCCTCACCATGGAGTATAGGAAGCCCACCTGGTTGACTTCAGTGCAGTTCAGTCACTTAGTCCCGTCCAACTCTTTGCCACCCCATGGACCACAGCACACCAGGCCTCCCTGGCCATCACCAACTCCGGGAGTTTACTCAAACTCATGTCCATTGAGTCAGTGATCCCATCCAACCACCTCATCCTCTTTCATCTCCTTCTCCTCCCACCTTCAATCTTTCCCAGCACCAGGGTCTTTTCAGATGAGTCAGTTCTTCACATCAGGTGGTCAAAATATTGGAGTTTCAGCTTCAGCATCAGTCCTTCCAATGAATATACAGGACTGATTTCCTTGACTTCAAGCAGTGGGAAAATAAGGAGGGATTTCTTTCAAACCCCCTTCATTCTCCTCTGGTCTTTTTCCCCCCAAAGTTTTAGCACATTTTCCTGAATATCCAAAGTCCAATTCTGTTACCTGACTCCCACCCTTTCAATCAGCTGGTGGGGCCTATTTTTCTAGACTGCTGCTGCTGCTAAGTCACTTCAGTCGTGTCCGACTCTGTGTGACCCCATAGACAGCAGCCCACCAGGCTCCCCCGTCGCTGGGATTCTTCAGGCAAGAACACTGGAGTGGTTGCCATTTCCTTCTCCAATGCATGAAAGTGAAAAGTGAAAGTGAAGTCGCTCAGTCATATCCGACTCTTAGCGACCCCATGGACTACAGCCTACCAGGCTCCTCTGTCCATGGGATTTTCCAGGCAAGAGTACTGGAGAGGGGTGCCATTGCCTTCTCTGATTTTTCTAGACTAAAAGTTTCCAAATAGGATCTAACTTCTTCAGTCTATTAAAAAGAAACAAAAATAACATAAATGCCTTAGATTTTCTGTGATTCAGTTTTTCAGAGTAACATNTCTAGACTAAAATTTCCAAATAGGATCTAACTTCTTCAGTCTATTAAAAAGAAACAAAAATAACATAAATGTCTTAGATTTTCTGTGATTCAGTTTTTCAGAGTAACGTTCAATAAGAGAAGCAAATTCCAGTAAATTACCAAACTACTTTGTATTAAAATGGTTTTATCCTCAGATGTCCCCTTATCAACAGTGTTAAGGACACCCACCCCAAACACTTCATGGGCCAAGACTTCATCATCTCGCATTGAGATACTAACAAAAGATAATTTGAGGTTGTGGTGATGGACAAGAAATTTTAAAATTATATCCATTTTTGTTTAGTGTAAGATTTTCCATTTCTCTTTTAGGACACATTTCATGTTACATATAATACATATAATCTGCTGAATGATACTGAAAACTAGAAGGACCATGAGCTTTGAAATCTTGATAATAATGATGATTTCAGTGAGACAACTGGGTGAAAGTTTTGCTTGAAATACACTCAAATGAGAATGAGAGATAAAAAAGTGAAAACAAGAAAAGACCACTCTTCTTAGGAAATTTGCTTTAAAGGNAGTCCATGGCTCTTTGTCAAACAGAAATTCAGAACCAAATAGTGAATGCTAACAGAAGGCAGAGTAGAAATGAAAAGGGGCCGAGGTGGTCCAGGGGGTCTATAGGAATGTCTATTCTGAGCCGAGAGGTGGACACGACTGCAGTATGTGAAGAGCGCTGGGGAAAGCTCCAGGGTGAAGGACAGTTGACCTGAGCCTTGGAAGTTGGGCTGGCTTTGGCGAGATGGTGAGGAAGACTGAGAGGGAGGTTCCTACTAGGCCTCCCTGGTGGCTCAGTCAATAAAGAGCCTGCCTGCAATATAGGAGACCCAGGTTCCATCCCTGGGTCAGGAAGATCCCTGGAGAAGGAAACGGCAACCCACTCCAGTATCCTTGTCTGGAGAATCCCATGGACAGAGGAATCTGGTGGGCTACAGTCCATGGGTTCACAAAGAGTCAGACACGACTAAGCAGCTAACACTTTCCCACTTCCTATTAGCTAGGTGAAGAGGGTTATCAAAACTAGAGGCTTAGTAAAACTCGGAACAGCTGCAGAGGGTGGTTTCCAGGAGGTGAGCTCATGGAGAGGAATAAAGGCCATAAAGAGAGTCTTGAATGAGACTATGAGAAGCCTGGAACACCAAGTCAAGGAGTTTCACACTGATTATCAAGAAAGTAGGGAGGGACTTCCCTGGTGGTCCAGTGGTTAAGAATCTGCCTCCCAATGCAAGGAAGGCAGGTTCAGTTCCTGGTTGGGGTCCCTAGAACCTCATATGCCATGGGGCAACTGGGCCCACGTGCTTTAACTGAAGTGTCCACGTGCTCCAGAGCCCTCACACCAGAGCTGGAAAGCCTGGCACCACAACCATTGAGAACTACACAACTAGAGAGAAGCCTGTGGTGAAGAGCCCGCACACCACAGTGGAAAGATCCCGCAGACCAAACACAAACACACCACAGTGGAAAGATCACACGGAACAAACACACCACAGTGGAAAGATCACACGGAACAAACACACCACAGTGGGAAGATCCCGCAGACCTAATCGAGGCTCAGCACAGCCAAAAGTTAAATGAACGAACAAATAAATGTTTTAGAAAAGAAACTAGGGAATCCCTAAACATTTTAGGGCTGAATAATGACATAAGAGAGCATCACTTCAGAAGGGTTAGACTCTGTGTCATGGAGGGGCAGGAAATGGTATGTGGCAAGCTGTGGTATAAGCCCCAGGCAGAAACAATAATGACCCGGAATGGCGTGGAAGGAACAAGCGGGATGGGAAGGGGGCTGGGAGACTGCATGGCCAGAGAGGCAGAGCCAGGAGAGTCAGAAATGATGCTTTAACCTGAAGGGACTTAGGAAAAGGCTATGGTTTTCCCAGTAGTCACATATGGGTGTGAGATCTGGACTATAAAGAAAGCTGAGTGCAGAATTGCTTTTGAATGGTGGTGTTGGAGAAGACTCTTGAGAGTCCCTTGGACTGCAAGGAGACCCAACCAGTCCCTTCTAAAGGAAATCAGTCCTGAATATTCATTGGAAGGACTGATGCTGAAGCTGAAACTCCAATACTCTGGCCACCTCATGGGAAGAACTGGCTCATTGGAAAAGACACCCTGATATTGAAAAAGATTAAAGGAGGAGAAGGGGACGGCAGAGAATGAGATGGTTGGATGGCATCACCGACTCAATGGACATGAGTCTGGGTAAACTCCGGGAGTTGGTGATGGACAGGGAGGTCCGGCGTGCTGCAGTCCATGAGGTCATAAAGAACCGAATACGACAGAGACTGAACTGAACTGAACTGAACTGAAAGGAGTTGGGGGCTTCCTTGGTGGCTCAGAAAGTAAAGAATCTGCCAGCAATGCAGAAGACCCAGATTCAGTCCCCGAGTCAGGAAGGATCCCCCGGAGGAGGAAATGGCAACACACTTCATCATTTTTTGCCTAGAGAATTTCATAGACAGAGGAGCCTGGCAGACTCTAGTCCATGCAACAGCGAAGTGATTTTCACTTCACGACCAAGTGATTTTCACTTCCTTTCAAAAGAGTTGGAGAAATTGAGATGAAATGCATCTTTGCAAATGATGTACACTCTAGCTCAAGGGTGTTGAGGCTGAGAGAACAGAATCACTGCCGATGCCAGGGTAAAGTTTGGGATGTGGGACAGGACCTGGGAAGAGAAGTCAGGGCTTGACGTCTGTGTGGGAGTCACCTGTGTCGTGTGGAGGACACATAGGTAAGGACTGGAGAGAGAATGAAGGGGATGAAGTTAGACTCCTAGAGAAGGGCAAGAACAGCAGTGATGGAGGCAGGCACTAGGGAGTTGAGACAAGAAGGAGAAAGGCGAACCATGAAATACACGAGAGAAGTCAGAGGTAAAGAGAGAATGGGTAGCAATGTTGAAGGCTTGAAAGGTCCAAACAAAGGCTTACAAAGGGTCATGGATTTGCTGACCTATGGGCACTGATACCCACTGGAGCCTGCAGGTTCATCAGGGTGAGGGGGACCATGGCAAGTTTGCAGAGGAAAAGGCTGGAAAATAGAAGCTATAATTGGGTCCCAAGTATTAAAACATAGTGAAAGCAACATGAACTTGGGTTGCAACCGGAGCAACAGAAAGTAGGAGGAAACAAGTAAACCAGAGAGGAAGAAGCTGTTGGTTGTGAGTGGACTAGAGAGTTCATAGAACTGAGAGTTCATGGAAGGCGTGGTCTGACCCGGTTACTTCTAAAATTTGTCAGAACATATCCTCGCTATAGACCCAGACCCAGGTCTCCCCCATATAGAGCTGGAAATGCCTATAAAATGAAACCGCTGGAGGCAACGTTCAAGTCCAGAAAAGAGGTGCAGTCTCCTTAACCTGCCACCTTGCAGAAGCTGTTTGGGGAGAGAGAAAGCAACAGAGAGAGACTTGCGGGAACATTGATCTGAAAGATCAATCTTGTTGTCAGCTGCAGAAAAGAATTAACAGAATAAAATTTTTAAAACACCCAAAAAGTACTGAAGGGAAAACACTTGTTTCAGATTCCAATGATTTCAAAATTCAGGTTAATCTAAATTGTATGGTTAAGCCCTATCTTTATGGTGTTCATTAATTTTATAAAAGAGCACAGAAAACTGGTGAAAATATGTGAGAAAATTGGCTATTTCTGAGGATTTTTACATTATCAGTTGTTAAAAACAGTTGTTATGCTATTATCGGTGCTTTTGTTATTTTGTGGAAAGTAGGTCAGGAACTTAAACCTACTAAATGTTTGCTGAATGGGTGGGTATATTCTGAAGCACCAGAGTAGTATTAGAGTCTTACGGGCTTTCCTGGTGCCTCAGCTGATAAAGAACCCGCTTGCCAGTGCAGGAGAGGCAACAGACCCGGGTTCAATCCCTGAGTCGGGAGGATCCCCTGGAGAAGGAAATGGCAACCCGCTCCAGTATTCTGGCCTGGGAAATCCCATGGACAGAAGAGCCTGGCGAGTTTATCTTTAAGGAAAGAGGACATTTGTAACCAGCCTGACGTAGTGCACACTCCACAAATCCTCCTTCCATCGAAACGTTTGGAGTCAGCTTCAACCTCGTGACCGTGGAAAAGCTGCCATCCAAACTGAGGTGGGAAGCAAGTGTCTTAAGCTCATCCCCATCCTGCTTCCTGAAAGTCTCAGGCCATCGGTGGCTTCAGCTACTGGTGTGATAATTTTGCCTTCTTTCACCTCCAGATTAAAAAAAAATTCCTCAGAGTTCACTTCCTTGCCTGAGGCCTCTGACACAGATAAGGGGAAGGGACACTCCTTCCAGGTCGAACATGGTGGGTAGAACCCACACGACAAGCTATGGGTCCCCCTGAGCCACCATACCAGGAGGGTAATGGATATAAGAGACCTGGGTTTGATCCCTGGGTCAGGAAGATCCCCTGGAGAAGGAAATGGGAACCCACTCCAGTATTCTTGCCTGGAAAATCCCATGGATAGAGGAGCCTGATAGGCTATGATCCATGGGTTCGCAAAGAGTCAGGACTTCACTTTCACTTTCACTTTCAATGGTTACAAAGTTCATAAAACCAAGAAGGAGACGCAGACAGGAGGAGAGACAACATGAGCAAAGGATGTCAATGAAATTCGGAGATGGGTGAGTGGTAACTGATGAGCAGAGTGCAGACAGTGTAAATAAAGTGCTTGCGGTGAGGCAACAAGAGGGGGTTAAGTCACATCATCACAGAATGAGGAGGGTCCAGGACAAGCGCCAAAGAATTGATGCCTTCAAACTGTGCTGCTGGAGAAGACTCTTGAGAGTCCCTTGGACTGCAAGGAGATCCAAGCCATCCATCCTAAAGGAAATCAACCCTGAATATTCATCAGAAGGACTGATGCTGAAGCTCCAATACTTTGGCCACCTGATGCGAAGAGCTGACTCTGAAAAAGACCCCGATGGTGGGAAAGATTGAAGGCGGGAGGAAAAGGGGATGACAGAGGATGAGATGGTTGAATGGCATCACCAACTTGATGGACATGAGTTTGAGCACGCTCCAGGAGGTGGTGATGGACAGGGAGGTCTGGTATGCTGCAATCCATGGGGTCGACATGACTGAGCGACTGAACAGCAGCAGGACGAGGTCACTGTCCTAGGGAGGAACGGCAGAAATCAGACTGCAAGAGAAGCAGAGCCCCCTACCTCCGCACCAGGAAACTCTGGAGCTTTCTTTTTGGAGAGGTTGAACCGCAGAGACATTAATCCCAGGAGCACCAGCCCAGACTAGGGAGATGAGGCTCGCCTTCCTGAAAGGGGCTAGAACTAGGGCAGCGCCCTACAGCTTCCTGAGAACAAGATGGGAATCTATGAGAGCCGCCCAACCACTCAGAAGTCACTTCTGCCCTTTAATGCTTAAAATGTGACAAGTGCAATGGAAGGAGTAAAATTTTGTATTTGTATTCATTTCAGCTTAAATTTATACAGTCACCTGTCACCCCGTACAGGGCTTCCCTGGCGGCTCAGATGGTGAAGAATGTGCTTGCATTGCAGGAGGCCCAGTTTCGATCCCTGAGTTGAGAAGATCCTTCCTCCTGGAGAAGGAAATAGCAACCACTCCAGGATTCTTACCTGGGAAATCCCATGGCTGTGACGGGTCATGGTCCACGGTGTCACAAAGAGTTGGACACAACTGAAGCAACTGAACACAAGCACAATAATCCCAGAGAGAAAATGAAAGATGGTGCCTCCACGGAAGGACAGGATGCTGTGGGCAGAAGCATGACGGCTATCAGAGAACAGAACCTCAAAGGCTTTGAGGAACTTAAAAAGCAAGAAAGAGAACATTCAAGAGGAATTAAAAGGCAAGAAAGGTGGTGGAAATCTCAGGACCAAGGACTGAGACCAATATTAGGAACAGACACTGCACAGGAGAATCCGACTCCAGGAGGAAACTCTGAGCCGGCTTGGTTTCCTTGGAATTCAAGGGGTGGCTCAGGATGCCATGGGCTGTGCAATTGCGATGGTGCAGTTTCAGGGACCAAGAGATTCAGGCAAGTTTCCTCGTCCTATGAGGCTGAGAAACTGTAGCTGACATCTGGATTTCATTTGGAACAAAGAGTAGTTAAGCCCAGGAGCCCGTGGATTGCAGGGCCCCTGGGAGTGGTCCCTCATGTGGCGATAAAGGGCAGTCCCCAAATCCTGACAGCCACCTCATCTCAGGATGGCCCTGAGTGGCTTGGGCTTCATTAACTGCCTCNCCAAGAGATTCAGGCAAGTTTCCTCATCCTATGAGGCTGAGAAACTGTAGCTGACATCTGGATTTCATTAGGAACAAAGAGTAGTTAAGCCCAGGAGCCCGTGGATTGCAGGGCCCCTGGGAGTGGTCCCTCATGTGCCGATAAAGGGCAGTCCCCAAATCCTGACAGCCACCTCATCTCAGGATGGCCCTGAGTGGCTTGGGCTTCATTAACTGCCTCCTGAAGTAGGCATATGACAACGAAAACACTGTAATTTAGAACAGCTTCATACAAAGGTTGATTTAGAACAAGGAGATAATGAGTGATTATTTTCACTTCTAAAGCATCACAGATGTTGTTCATTAAAGTGTGTCAATCAGAAACAATTCTTTCATATATATGAGCTCATCTTTAAGANTCCTGAAGTAGGCATATGACAACGAAAACACTGTAATTTAGAACAGCTTCATACAAAGGTTGATTTAGAACAAGGAGATAATGAGTGATTATTTTCACTTCTAAAGCATCACAGATGTTGTTCATTAAAGTGTGTCAATCAGAAACAATTCTTTCATATATATGAGCTCATCTTTAAGAATTCCCGGGGGATTCATTTGAGCCAAACTGAGAAACTGCTTCAAAACCCAATTCTAAAATTGAAGGAAGCCACTAAGGGGGAAATGTAAAGGCTGGGATGAGAACGTCAATTGAATGTTGGCTTAATAAACAAGGTCTTTCTATTTATGGACCTCACAATCGATAGAATGTTTNGGGGTCACAAAGAGTTGGACACGACTGAGCAACTGAACTGAACTGAATCAAGATTTAGTTGTCCAAATAAAAATATATCCATCACTTGTTTAACTGAACATAGTATATTTAACGTACAGTTCTACTTTCATCAAAAGACATTCATCAGGATTTGCTTTCCAATTCCCTGCCTATTGAAGTTTCACAGAAAATTGCCACTGGTGTTTTACATAAAATTAGCAGAAAGCGTATTTTTGAAGATATTTTTAAAAATATTGCACATCTCTGCCAACACACACTCACACACATACACACATGTGCTGTGCAGACTCACCCACATCCAGAGGATGCTTCATTACACAATGTTACTCATTTACTGATTTTGCTTGCTTGTCTCAGATTGGTTGAACTAAGGAAACTATTATTCATTTTCCCCCTTGATATTTCTTGAAGACTATGATAATGCTCTATCAAAGACTTCCCTGGTGGTCCAGTGGTTAAGAATCCACTTGCCAATTTAGGGAACAAGTGTTTGATCCCTGGTCTGGGAAGATCCCACATGCAGCGGAGCAACTAAGCCCCTTTGCCACAACTATTCATCTCACATGCACTGAAGACTGTGCTCCACAGAAAGAGAAGACGCCACTATGAAATGCCCACAAACCACAACAAAGGGTAAGGAACCCCTGCTCAGCACAGCTAGAGAAAGCCCCTGCATAGCAACCAAGATTCAGTGCAGCCAAAAATAGAATAAATAGATATTTTTTAAATGCATGGTATGACAAACCTAGACATCACTTTGCCAGCAAAGGTGCACATAGTCAAAGCTATGGTTTGTCCAGTAGTCTTACACAGATGCAAAAACTGGACCACAGAGAAGGCTGAGCACTGAAGAACTGACGCTTTCACACAAAGTTGAAAAAGACACACGTGTCCCCAACATTCATTGTAGCACTATTTACAAAAGCTAAAACATTTAAAGTAATCTAGATGTCCATCAACAAATGAACGGATAAAGAAACTGTGGCACATGTATATAGTGGACTATTACTCAGCCATAAAAAGGGAATGCGTGTGAGTCAGTTCTAATGCAGATGGTGACTGCAGCCATGAAATTAAAAGACGCTTACTCCTTGGAAGAAAAGTGATGACCAACCTAGACAGCATATTCAAAAGCAGAGACATTACTTTGCCGACTAAGGTCCATCTAGTCAAGGCTATGGTTTTTCCATTGGTCATGTATGAATGTGAGAGTTGGACTGTGAGGAAAGCTGAGCACCAAAGAATTGATGCTTTTGAACTGTGGTGTTAGAGAAGACTTTTGAGAGTCCCTTGGACTGAAACAAGATCCAACCAGTCCATCCTGAAGGAGATCAGCCCTGGGTGTTCTTTGGAAGGAATGATGCTGAAGCTGAAACCAATACTCTAGCCACCTCATGTGAAGAGTTGACTCGTTGGAAAAGACTCTGATGCTGGGAGGGATTGGGGGCAGGAGGAGAAGGGGACAACAGAGAATGAGATGGCTGAATGGCATCACGGACTCGATGGATGTGAGTTTAAGTGAACTCCGGAAGATGGTGATGTACAGGCAGGCCTGGCATGCTGCGATTCATGGGGTCTCAAAGAGTCGGACACGATTGAGTGACTGAACTGAACTGAATGAGGTGGATGAACCTAGAGCCTATTATATGGAGTGCAGTAAGTCAGGAAGAAAAACATTGTTACTAACACACATATATGGAACATAGAAAGATGGCACTAATGAAATTATTTGCAGGGCAGCAATGGAGACACAGACATAGAGAACAGACTTCTAGACACAGGGCAGGGGCTGGGAGCATGAGATGTATGGAGAGAGTAACATGGAAACTTACATTACCATTTGTAAACTAGAGAGCCAGTGGGAATTTGCTGTATGACTCGGGGAACTGAAACAGGGGCTCTGTAATAATCCAGAGGGGTGGGATGGGAAGGGAGATGGGAGAGAGGTTCAAGAGAAGGGGACATAGTATACCTGTGGCTGATTCATGTTGAAGTTTGGCAGAAACCAACAAAATTCTGTAAAGCAATTATCGTTCAGTTAAAAAATAAATAATTTTTTAAAAATTAAATAAAAAAGTGAACACAGACAAAATGTACTAGAGTAGGACTTTGAAAATAGAATTAAAAGAAAAAAAAAAACAAACAAAGAGTTGATGCTTTCAAATTGTGGTGCTGAAGGAGACTCTTGAAAGTCCCTTGGACAGCAAGGAGATCAAACCAGTCAATCCTAAAGGAAATCAACCCTGAATATTCATTGGAAGGACTGATGCTGAAGCTGAGGCTCCAATACTTTGGCCACCTGACGCAAAGAGCTGACTCACTGGAAAAAACATTGATGCTGGGAAAGATTAAGGGCAAGAGGAGAAGTGGGCAACAGAGGATGAGATGGTTGGATGACATCATCAATTCAATGGACATGAATTTGAGCAAACTCCAGGAGATAGTGAAGGATAGGGAAGTCTGGCGTGCTACAGTCCATGGGGTTGCAAAGAGTCAGACATGACTGAGTGACTGAACAAGAACATCAACCGAATTTTGGAAGTGATCACTATTGCAAAGACCTCATTTGTCATTTAGAGCTGTGACTCTAGAGACCTCATTTGGAGACTGACTCCCCTACAGAAAGTCAAGCCCAGGGAATCTGCTTCCCTACCCTCGTCTAGTTTGTAGACATCACTCAGTAGAGCAAAGAAGGAACCTGTTTCATACATTTGTGGCAAATAATAACTGCTCGATTCAGTTATATTTCCAGTGGCAAAGCGATAACACACAAATGGAGGAAATAGCAAGATGTTCAAATAAGCATTGCTGATCAGTGGACAGATCCGAGGATCCTCACTGCTACTGCTGGTAAGTTGCTTCAGTCGTGTCCGACTCTGCAACCCCATAGATGGCAGCCCACCAGGCCCCCCATCCCTGGGATTCTCTAGGCAAGAACACTGGAGTGGGTTGCCATTTCCTTCTCCAATGCATGAAAGTGAAAAGTGAAAGTGAAGTCGCTCAGTCGT
>SJYW01007550.1:139297-150686 GCA_006410735.1 Raphicerus campestris
TTGATGCTTTTGAACTGTGGTGTTAGAGAAGACTTTTGAGAGTCCCTTGGACTGAAACAAGATCCAACCAGTCCATCCTGAAGGAGATCAGCCCTGGGTGTTCTTTGGAAGGAATGATGCTGAAGCTGAAACCAATACTCTAGCCACCTCATGTGAAGAGTTGACTCGTTGGAAAAGACTCTGATGCTGGGAGGGATTGGGGGCAGGAGGAGAAGGGGACAACAGAGGATGAGATGGCTGAATGGCATCACGGACTCGATGGATGTGAGTTTAAGTGAACTCCGGAAGATGGTGATGTACAGGCAGGCCTGGCATGCTGCGATTCATGGGGTCTCAAAGAGTCGGACACGATTGAGTGACTGAACTGAACTGAATGAGGTGGATGAACCTAGAGCCTATTATATGGAGTGCAGTAAGTCAGGAAGAAAAACATTGTTACTAACACACATATATGGAACATAGAAAGATGGCACTAATGAAATTATTTGCAGGGCAGCAATGGAGACACAGACATAGAGAACAGACTTCTAGACACAGGGCAGGGGCTGGGAGCGTGAGATGTATGGAGAGAGTAACATGGAAACTTACATTACCATTTGTAAACTACAGAGCCAGTGGGAATTTGCTGTATGACTCGGGGAACTGAAACAGGGGCTCTGTAATAATCCAGAGGGGTGGGATGGGAAGGGAGATGGGAGAGAGGTTCAAGAGAAGGGGACATAGTATACCTGTGGCTGATTCATGTTGAAGTTTGGCAGAAACCAACAAAATTCTGTAAAGCAATTATCGTTCAGTTAAAAAATAAATAATTTTTTAAAAATTAAATAAAAAAGTGAACACAGACAAAATGTACTAGAGTAGGACTTTGAAAATAGAATTAAAAGAAAAAAAAAAAACAAACAAAGAATTGATGCTTTCAAATTGTGGTGCTGAAGGAGACTCTTGAAAGTCCCTTGGACAGCAAGAAGATCAAACCAGTCAATCCTAAAGGAAATCAACCCTGAATATTCATTGGAAGGACTAATGCTGAAGCTGAGGCTCCAATACTTTGGCCACCTGACGCAAAGAGCTGACTCACTGGAAAAAACATTTATGCTGGGAAAGATTAAGGGCAAGAGGAGAAGTGGGCAACCGAGGATGAGATGGTTGGATGACATCATCAATTCAATGGACATGAATTTGAGCAAACTCCAGGAGATAGTGAAGGATAGGGAAGTCTGGCGTGCTACAGTCCATGGGGTTGCAAAGAGTCAGACATGACTGAGTGACTGAACAAGAACATCAACCGAATTTTGGAAGTGATCACTATTGCAAAGACCTCATTTGTCATTTAGAGCTGTGACTCTAGAGACCTCATTTGGAGACTGACTCCCCTACAGAAAGTCAAGCCCAGGGAATCTGCTTCCCTACCCTCGTCTAGTTTGTAGACATCACTCAGTAGAGCAAAGAAGGAACCTGTTTCATACATTTGTGGCAAATAATAACTGCTCGATTCAGTTATATTTCCAGTGGCAAAGCGATAACACACAAATGGAGGAAATAGCAAGATGTTCAAATAAGCATTGCTGATCAGTGGAAAGATCCGAGGATCCTCACTGCNAAGAGGAGAAGTGGGCAACCGAGGATGAGATGGTTGGATGACATCATCAATTCAATGGACATGAATTTGAGCAAACTCCAGGAGATAGTGAAGGATAGGGAAGTCTGGCGTGCTACAGTCCATGGGGTTGCAAAGAGTCAGACATGACTGAGTGACTGAACAAGAACATCAACCGAATTTTGGAAGTGATCACTATTGCAAAGACCTCATTTGTCATTTAGAGCTGTGACTCTAGAGACCTCATTTGGAGACTGACTCCCCTACAGAAAGTCAAGCCCAGGGAATCTGCTTCCCTACCCTCGTCTAGTTTGTAGACATCACTCAGTAGAGCAAAGAAGGAACCTGTTTCATACATTTGTGGCAAATAATAACTGCTCGATTCAGTTATATTTCCAGTGGCAAAGCGATAACACACAAATGGAGGAAATAGCAAGATGTTCAAATAAGCATTGCTGATCAGTGGACAGATCCGAGGATCCTCACTGCTACTGCTGGTAAGTTGCTTCAGTCGTGTCCGACTCTGCAACCCCATAGATGGCAGCCCACCAGGCCCCCCATCCCTGGGATTCTCTAGGCAAGAACACTGGAGTGGGTTGCCATTTCCTTCTCCAATGCATGAAAGTGAAAAGTGAAAGTGAAGTCGCTCAGTCGTATCTGACTCTTCGAGACCCATGTCCATGGACTCCTCTGTCCATGGGATTTTCCAGGCAAGAGTACTGGAGTGGAGTGCCATCGCCTTCTCCTGAGGATCCTCACAAGTACTGCCAAAGAATGCTTTGTGAAGGCAGCGGGAGGAGGCAATACCCACCACAGGGGTTCCGATGATCATTCTTGGATCTTGGGAACTATGGGATGATTCTTCACCTAAAGGAAAAAATAAGATGGTAGCGTAGAAGGACCTTGAGCTCAGCTCCTCTCGAGGGAACGCCAAAATCACAACCAACTGCTGAACAACCATCGACAAAAACAGACTGGAACCTACCAAAGGTATTCTACATCTGAAGACGAAGAATAAGCCACGAGATAGCAGGAAGGCGGCACTTGCAAAGTAAAGAAATCCCATGCCTCTCAGTAGGCCACCCACCAACTGGAGAACAACCATGCTGTGAAAGTTCTCCAACAGGAGTGAGAGCTCTGAGCCCCGTGTCAGGCTCCCCAGACTAGGGGTCAGGCACGGGGAGGAGGCACTCAGAGTCAATGTCATTTAATTCAAGGTCCTTTACACTATTCTTGATAAGTGTCACGAAGTCTCCACACAGGGTCCCCACCGGTGTGAAATGATCACAGTGATGATCGTGGGTACCTGGTAGGCTAGTTGACGGCTCTATCACATTTAAGAGTTTATTGTATGATAAGCGGTTCAGTGACTGCTGGCTACTCAGAAACCTTTGGATAAGAAAGTGTCACAAAGGACAGTGTTTTGAAAGGTAAAAACCATGCTCCTTTAGATTTTTCTTCTTCAGAATGAATGGCAAAGGAACTGGATGAAATTGAGCTCTGTCCCAGTGAACATAAATTTTGCTAAGATGATAGAGATGAAAAGTGTTGCTAGAAAGATTAACACTGGTGTTTTTAAGAATGATCAGTATGATGTCCATATTTTCAGCCTTTAACCTCTTGGGTCATTTCTATAATGGTTACATTCATATGAATAGGATAAGATTTGTGTGAATATGTATCAGCTTGTAAAGCGTATTTTGATAGTATCTACACTGCCAATTGAAAAATTCATATCTGAGTTCATGCATGCTTGCTAAGTCATTTCAGTCACTTCAGTCATGTCTGACTCTTTATGACTCTATGAACTGTAGCTCACCAGGCTCCTCTGTCCATGGGATTCTCCAGGCAAGAACACTGGAGTGGGTTACCATGCCCTCCTCCAGGGGATCTCCCTGACCCAGGGATCGAACCCACATCTCTTATGTCTCCTGCACTGGTAGGCAGATTCTTTACCATAGCACCACCTGGGAAGCCCATCATTTACTGTTTTTCCAAAACTAATAATTAAGCAATTCTAAGAATCCAATACATATATTAAATTGTTAAGATCCTGATACAAGAAGCTTTCTCACTTCAGGCTTTGACAAAAATTTATTATCTGTTTGACTTACAGAACTCAATATTTAAAACCATCTGGTTTTATAAAAATCCTCCTTTTCTATTTGATTATCAAGAGAGAAAACTCAGAGTCTAATATAGTCAAAAAAGGCTTTCACAGTTCTTCAGGAGCAAGCCTTTTTTTCTCACAAGGGTCTGATCCACCAAACTATAAAGCTGGGCAGGCATAGCAGTACCCCATCATCAAAAGGAAGTGGGGTACACAGGACAGGCAGAGCAGGTACCAAAGGCACAAGCAAGTTACATGGAGAAGCGGTCCACGTGCCCATGGTGCCCACTCCTGCCCCCCCACCTTCTGCCCCACTGCCTTCTTCTCACAGATGAGAATCCATAAGGAAGTGAGTTTTCCAACGTCATGTTGCTGGGTAGGGTCACCCAATTCCCAGTCTGAAAGTTGTCCGTTCTACCTGAACTATAAAGAGCAAAACAATATTTAATAAGCTGACCTTGAACCCAGATAAGATCAGTGGGCACATTGACAAGACGAGCACAAGGTTTTATCCAGCTCTGCACCAGCAGAATTCTGAATTCCCTCTGATTTTATATTTTAACACTGGGCAGTTCTTTGAGTCATGAGTGGCTTTAAATTATTCAGTTGCAAATAATAAATATTAAAAATAAGTTTTTATGCATCACTCTTTATGTTCTGGGAATAACACCTGTCAGTGACTTGATTATACACAGGCTGTTACAGGATGAGAGGAACATATGTCACCTGCTCCAATACCACTGCTGGACCCCAGACAGTGATGGGAGGTTGATGCCATTGAGGGAAGCTGAGAAGCAAGTGTCTGCGGTTAAATATTGATATGTTTTGCATAGTCCTTGTCAATTAAGTGCTCCTTGATAGCCAGCTAGAGATCTGTTTACAACCTAGTCTCCTGAGCACTGGTTATATTTTAGTCATTCCAGTGTTGAAATACTCAGTCTCAAGTGAAGAAAGAAAGAAGCATCTGGTTGTATTTGCTTTCTGTAACACATCAGAATAGTCGCTTAGAAAAATAAATAGTTGTAGAAGAGTTGTTGCAAAGAAGTAGATATATATGAACTCTTTAAACAAAAGGATCAAAAGTGGTGGTCATGGTATTAAGAGGCTCAGAACTAAAATTTGCAAGTGTACAACTCAGCGTTAACAAAGCAAACAATCCGATTAAACAATGAGCTGAGGACCTGAATCGATGTTTTTCCAAAAATGGCCAACAGACGCTCAGCATCGCTAGTCATCAGGGGAATATAAAGAAAAACCATGAGATATCAACTCACACCTGTCAGAATGACAAGTATCAAAAAGATAACAAGTGTTGGTGAGAATGTGGAGAAAAGGGAATCCTAGTACACTGTACACTGTGAATTGATACAGCCGCTTTGGAAAACAGTAGGGAGGTTCTTTTAAAAATTGAAAATAAAACTGTCATATGACCCCCCTTCTGAGTATTTTTCCAATGAAAATAACAACACTTAGAAAAGCTACATGCACCTCCATGTTCGCTGCAGCGTTGCTCTCAATTGCCAAGTTGTGGGAGTCACCTCAATGCCCACTGATGGATCAATGGATAGAGAAATCACAGTGCATATCTATGTAAAATGGAACGTTATTCAGACATAAAAAGACATGAAGTCTCACCATTTTTGACAGTATGAATGGACATAGAGGGTATTATGATAAGTTAAATAAGTCAAATACTGTGTAATCACTTATATGTGGCTGCTATTGTTCAGTTGCTCAGTCGTGTTCAACTCTTTGTGACCCCCATGGACTGCAGCATCCCAGGCTTCCCTGTCCATCACCATCTTCCAGAGTTTGCTCAGACTCACGTCCATCAAGTCCATGATGCCATTCAGCCATCTCATCCTCTGTTGCCCCCTTTTCCTCCTGCCTTCTATCTTTCCCAATATCAGGGTCTTTTCCAGTGAGTCAGCTATTCACATCAGGTAACCAAAGGATTGGAGCGTCAGCTTCAGCATGAGTCCTTCCAATGAATGTTCAGTGTTGATTTCCTTTAGGATGGACTGATTTGATCTTCTTGCTGTTCAAAGGATTCTCAAGAATCTTTTCTAGCACCACTGTTCAAAAGCATCAATTCTTTGGTGCTCAGCCTTCTTTATGGCCCAACTTATATGTGAAATCCAAACCAAAACAAATAAAAAAATAAACAGAAAGAGACTCGCAGATATAGAGAACAAATAGGCTGTCGCCAGAGGGGAGGGGGATGGGCAGATAAGTGAAATAACTGTGGCTTTCAGTTATAAAATAAATGAGTCCTGGGGATGACAGGTTCCGTTCAGTTCAGTCACTCAGTCGTGTCCAACCCTTTGCGACCCCATGAATCGCAGCACGCCAGGCCTCCCTGTTCATCACCATTCTAGGAGTTCACTCAGACTCATATCCATCGAGTCCGTGATGCCATCCAGCCATCTCATCCTCTGTCATCCCCTTCTCCTCCTGCCCCCAATCCCTCCCAGCATCAGAGTCTTTTCCAATGAGTCAACTCTTCCCATGAGGTGGCCAAAGTATTGGAGCTTCAGCTTCAGCATCATTCCTTCCAAAGAAATCCCAGGGCCGATCTCCTTCAGAATGGACTGGTTGGATCTCCTTGCAGTCCAAGTGACTCTCAAGAGTCTTCTCCAACACCACAGTTCAAAAGCATCAATTCTTCGGCGCTCAGCCTTCTTCACAGACCAACTCTCACATCCATACATGACCACAGGAAAAACTATAGACTTAACTAGACGGACTTTAGTTAGCAAAGTAATGTCTCTGCTTTTGAATATGCTATCTAGGTTGGTCATAGCTTTTCTACCAAGGAGTAAGCGTCTTCTAATTTCATGCCTGCAATCACCATCTGCAGTCATTTTGGAGCCCAAAAAAATAAAGTCTGACACTGTTTCCACTGTTTCTCCATCTATTTCCCATGAAGTGATGGGACCAGATGCCATGATCTTCATTTTCTGAATGTTGAGCTTTAAGCCAACTTTTTCACTCTTCTCTTTCACTTTCATCAAGAGGCTTTTTGGNTATAACCAACAATAAGAGAATTCAGTAAATTGGCGAAGGATAATATCAATATAACAAAATCAGCCTTCTTATAGAAAAACAACTCTCAAAATATAATAAAAAGGAACCCATTTTAAATGACAATGGAAAAGATGTAACACACTAAGAATAAGTTTGGCAAGAAATGTGTCAGAAGTATAAATAGAAAGCTTAAAATATTATTAAAGAAGATAAGTAGAAATATATGTTCTATTCTTTGATAGGAAAACTTTAAATGTGTATAAAATGTCTGCTGCTGCTGCTGCTGTTAAGTTGCTTCAATCGTGTCAGACTCTGTGCGACCCCATAGGCGGCAGCCACCAGACTCCCCCATTCCTGGGATTCTCTAGGCAAGAATACTGCAGTGGGTTGCCATTTCCTTCTCCAAGGCATGAAAGTGAAAAGTGAAAGTGAAGTTGTTCAGTCGTGTCTGACTCTTCACGACCCCATGGACTGCAGCCTACCAGGCTCCTCCATCCATGGGATTTTCCAGGCAAGAGTACTGAAGTGGGGTGCCATTGCCTTCTCCAATAAAATGTCTACACATCCTCAAAAAAGTACCAAATGGAATATTCTTAAATACATTTTGAAATTAATTTTCAAAAATTAATCTAAATGATTCTATAGTTTTTATGGCAAAATAATATGCAAAAATTGTCAAATAATGTCTGAAATAGGAGAAATAAAGACACAATATCAGATAATAAACTATAATGTAAAATTTTATGAATTAAAGTAGAATTCATACTGAAATATTAGTGCAAACATATCAACGTAATAGAACAGTAGGTATTGATGTAAACCCAAATTTGTGTTCAGATATCTAAAATACATAGATGGTATTCACCATCTGTGGTCAAAAATGAATCACTGCGGGGAGAGATAGACTGGGAGTTTGAGATTGACACACACACAGTGCTATTTTTAAAATGGGTAACCAACAAGGCAGACATTACTTTGCCAACAAAGGTCTCTCTAGTCAGGCTATGATTTTTCCAGTGGTCACATATGGATCTGAGAGTTGGACTGTGAAGAAAGCTGAGTGCTGAAGAATTGATGCTTTTGAACTGTGGTGTTGGAGAGGACTCTTGAGAGTCCCTTGGACTGCAAAGAGATCCAACCAGTCCATTCTAAAGGAGATCAGTCCTGGGTGTTGATTGGAAGGACTGATGCTAAAGCTGAAGCTCCAATACTTTGGCCACCTCATGCGAAGAGTTGACTCGTTGAAAAGACCCTGATGCTGGGAGGGATTGAGGGTAGGAGGAGAAGGGGGCGACACGATGAGATGGCTGGATGGCATCACCGACTCGATGGACATGAGTTTGGGTAGACCCCGGGAGTTGGTGATGGACAGGAAGACCTGGCATGCTGCGATTCGTGGGGTCACATAGAGTTGGACACGACTGAGTGACTGAACTGAACTGTACCAACAAGGATCCACTGTATAACACAGGGAACTGTGCTCAACATTCTGTAATAATATAAATGGGGAAAAAATTTGAAAAAGAATAGATACATGTATATGCATAACTGAATCATTCTGCTGTATACCTGAAACTAACAACACTGTTCATCAATTACACTGCAATCTAAAACAAAAAATTTAAAAGAAATGAATCACTGAATCAATTCATTGGGAAAAATGGAAGCCATTTAAAAATACAATTATTCACTACCTCAAGCCTTATGTCAAATAACTTTCAGAAGAATCAAGGAATTTAGCATAAAATTTGAAACTATAAGACTACCAGGTCTCAATATGCAACATGCAGATGCTATAGATAAAAACTGATAATTTATTTGTATAAATTTTTTAATTGCTGCAGGAAATATATAAGACATTAAAAGCAAAAGGAAAATGATGAGCTGGGAAATATATATAATACACATAACATAGGAAAATGGACTTAGGATTTAAATACATTCCATCATCAATAAGGAAGGACCCAATAATCCAATGGAGAATTAGACATAGTACATATATCTGTCTTAGTTTTATGTGTCAGTTTGGCTAACCTGAAATCTGTGTTGCTGTAAATGTGTTTTGCAAATGTGATTAACATCTCCAACTAGCTGACTGTAAGTAAAGATGATTACCCTCAATTGGCCAGATCCAATCTTGGGAAAGCCTGCCTTATGAATTTTGGACTAGTCTAGTCAGCCCCTATAATCACATAATCCAACATATAAACAAACAAACAAAAGTAAAGATGCAGTGAGTGAGTCTAATTTTTCCTTAAGGTTTTGTAACTTCAGTAGAATCATGGCTCTACAACACTGAGTGGAATTCCTTGATTGCAGGGTGTAATGTAGTTCAATTTCACTAGCAATACCAAATGTTTTCCACAGTAGTTCTTTCTATGTATTTAAAAAAATTGATAGCTTATAAAATTATTTTAGGACATTTTGTATTTTAGATAATATTCCTCAGTTGGCGATGTGTGTTGTAACTTTTAGCATACTGTGCCTTTATAACGTTTAGTGATTTTGAGCTAAAGGTCTTATGTTTACTATGGTCTAATTGTATCCATCTCTTCTTTGGTAGTTAGCACATTTACTACTTTGCTTAGGAAAATTTTCTTTGTTGTGACGTCAGAAAGATACTTTCCCTACATTTTCCTTAAAATTAAAAAAAAATGATCTGTTTAGTCGATCAGAAATTGATATTTGTGCATAGTTTGGAATAGTGTTCCAGTTTAATTCTTTCCATACATCTAATCAGCTGGTATTTTAGAGGCTCTCCTCTTCCTTGTGACTTGCAATGATGATTCTGATGTATATTCTTTTTCATACATTAATGGGTCTATCTCTGGGCTCTTAATGCTACTTTATTCATCACTTTTAACCTTCAGTTTAGTTCAGTCGCTCAGTCGTGTCCAACTCTGCGACCCCATGAGTTGCAGCATGCTAGGCCTCCCTGTCCATCACCAACTCCCCAGAGTTCACTCAGATTCACATCCATTGAGTCAGTGATGCCATCCAGCCATCTCATCCTCTGTCGTCCCCTTTTCCTTCTGCCCCCAATCCTTCCCAGCATCAAAGTCTTTTCCAATGAGTCAAGTCTTTGTATGAGGTGGCCAAAGTACTGGAGTTTCAGCTTTAGCATCAGTCCTTCCAAAGAAATCCCAGGGCTGATCTCCTTCAGAATTAGTATCTGGTTAAACAACACCTCCCCAACATGATTCCTCTGTCTCAGATATGTCCTGAATATTCTTGGGCCCTTTAACTTCTTCATAAGTTTTAAAATCTGTATGTCTTTCACAACTGAATTCTACCAAAAATTTAGAGAAGAGCTAAACATCTATCCTACTAAAACTCTTCCAGAAAATTGCAGAGGAAGGTAAACTGCCAAACTCATTTTTTGAGGCCATCATAACCCAAATACCAAAACTAGACAAAGATGCCACAAAAAAAGAAAACTACAGCTGAATATCACTGATGAACATAGATGCAAAAATCCTTAACAAAATTCTAACAAACAGAATCCAACAACATATAAAAAGATCATATATCATGACCAAATGGCTTTTATCCCAGGGATTCTTCGATATTCACAAATCAGTGTGATACACCACATTAAAAAATTGAAAGATAAAAACCATATGATTATCTCAATAAATGCAGAGAAAGCCTTGACAAAATTCAACATCCATTTATTATAAAAACCCTCCAGAAAGCAGGCATAGAAGGAATATACCTCAATATAATAAAAGCCATATGATAAACCTACAGCAAACATTATCCTCAATGGTGACAAATTGAAAGCATTTCCCCTAAAGTCAGGAACAAAACAAGGGTGCCCACTCTCACCACTACTATTCAACATAATTTTGGGAATTTTAGCCACAGCAATCAGAGAAGAAAAAGAAATAAAAGGAATCTAGATTGGAAAAGAAGAAGTAAAACTCTCACTGTTTGCAGATGACATGATCCTCTACATAGAAGACTCCACCAGAAAATTACTAGAGCTCATCAAGAGATCCAACCAGTTCATCCTAAAGGAGATCAGTCCTGGGTGTTCATTGGAGGGACTTACACTGAAGGTGAAACTTTGGCCACCTGATATGGAGAGCTGACTCATTTGAAAAGACCCTGATGCCATTTTTGAATGTATTTTAGAATACATTTGAATCAGTTCTAATGAGGTGGATGAAACTGGAGCTGATTATACAGAGTGAAGTAAGCCAGAAAGAAAAGCACCAATACAGTATACTAATGAATATACATGGAATTTAGAAAGAGGGTAATAATAACCCTGTATGCGAGACAGCAAAAGAGACACAGAATATAGAACAGTCTTTGGGACTCTGTGGGAGAGGGAGAGGGTGGGATGATTTGGGAGAATGGCATTGAAACATGTATAATATCATGTAAGAAACAAATCGCCAGTCTAGGTTCGATGCAGGATAGAGGATGCTTGGGGCTGGTGCACTGGGATGACCCAGAGGGATAGTATGGGGAGGGAGGTGGGAGGGGGGTTCAGGATTAGGAACACATGTACACCTGTGGTGGATTCATGTTGATGTATGGCAAAACCAATACAATATTGTAAAGTAAAACAACAACAACAACACCACACACACACACACAAAGGAAAAAAAATAAAATTTAAAAAAAAAAAAGAAAAGATCCTGATG
>SJYW01007550.1:161621-172385 GCA_006410735.1 Raphicerus campestris
GATTTGATTTAGGTCATACCTGAATGGTCTAGCTGTTTTCCCTACTTTCTTCAATTTAAGTCTGAATTTGGTAATAAGGAGTTCATGATCTGAGCCACAGTCAGCTCCTGGTCTTGTTTTTGTTGACTGTATAGATCTTCTCCATCTTTGGCTGCATAGAATATAATCAGTCTGATTTTGGTGTTGACCATCTGGTGATGTCCATGTGTAGAGTCTTCTCCTGTGTTGTTGGAAGAGGGTGCTTGCTATGACCAGTGCATCTTCTTGGCAAAACTCTATTAGTCTTTGCCCTCTTCATTCCATATTCCAAGGCCAAATTTGCCTGCTACTCCAGGTGTTTCTTGACTTCCTACTTTAGCATTCCAGTCCCCTATAATGAAAAGGACATCTTTTTGGGGTGTTAGTTCTAAAAGATCTTGTAGGTCTTCATAAAACCATTCAACTTCAGCTTCTTCAGCATTACTGGTTGGGGCATAGACTTGGATAACTGTGATATTGAATGGTTTGCCTTGGAAACAAACAGAGATCATTCTGTCGTTTTTGAGATTGCATCCAAGTACTGCATTTTGGACTCTTTTGTTGACCATGATGGCTACTCCATTTCTTCTGAGGGATTCCTGTCTGCAATAGTAGATATGATGGTCATCTGAGTTAAATTCACACATTACAGTCCATTTTAGTTTGCTG
The DNA here is from genome assembly GCA_006410735.1 of Raphicerus campestris. Lineage (NCBI taxonomy): Eukaryota > Metazoa > Chordata > Mammalia > Artiodactyla > Bovidae > Raphicerus > Raphicerus campestris. The sequence goes on from SJYW01007550.1 coordinate 162,309, forward strand.
ATTCCTAGAATGTCAATGTTCACGTTTGCCATCTCTTGTCTGACCACTTCCAATTTGCCTTGATTCATGGACCTGACATTCCAGGTTCCTACAACATGGGAAACACAGTCACTAATATTGCAATAGTTTTGTGTGGTCACAGATGATACCTAGATATGGTGCTCACTTTGTAATGTATAGACACATGGACTCACTGTGTTGTATACCTGGAACTAACATAATGTTGAAGGTCAATGTTACTTCAATAATAAATAGATAAATAAGTAAATAAATAATTGAGTAGTCACTCAGACTACTATGACAAATGTACCATAAACTGGGTGGCTTATGAACAGCAGACATTTTTCACAGTTCTGGGGGCTAGGGAGTCCAAGGTACTGGTAGCTTTGATGTCTGGTGAGCCCTTTTTACTCATTTATAGACAGCACTGTTTAGCTATGTCTTCACATGGTAAAAACGGTTGGGAATCTCTGTGCAGCCTCTTTTACAAGGACACTAATCCCCTTTATGAGGGCTCCACCCTTATGATCTAATCATCTCCCAAAGGCCCCGCCTTCAAACAGCATCAATTCAGAGTTTAGAATTTCAACATAAGAATCTGGGGTCTGGAAGGAGCAGCATAAACATTCAGTCCACTGCAGAAACTTCTGGTTAAAAATGAGTAAGCAAAGAACATGCATACCACATAAAAGAAGCCGACCACTTTTACATCAAGGCTTCCCAGGGAGCTCAGTGGTAAAGAACCTGCCTGTTAATGCAGGAGATGCAGGTTTAATCCCTGGGTCTGGAAGATCCCCTGGAGGAGAAAATGGCTAACCACTCCAGTATTCTTCCCTGGGAAATCCGATAGACAAAGGAGCCTGGCAAGCTACAGCCCGTGGTATTATGAAGAGTTGTACATGACTTAGCAACTAAACAACAGTAGCAAATGCAGTCTTACTGCAAATAGGATGATATCCGGAGCCAACCATCAGCTTGATGACACTGATTTTATTATTAAACTGTTATATTAAGTTATGATTGACTTTGAAAACTCATACATATGTAATGCATACAACTAAGTGAGTTTTGAGATTAATATATACATATGAAACTGCCATTACAATCAATGCCATAAACATATCTGTTTTTTCCAAAAGTCTCCTCTCACCTCAGGTATTTACTCGATAGTAAGATCACTTACAGTGAGACCACTCATAGATAGTAAGACCCATGAACAGTATGAAAATGCAAAAAGATGCGACACTGAAAGATGAACTCCCCAGGTCAGTAGGTGCCCAATATGCCCCTGGAGAAGAGTGGAGAAATAACTCCAGAAAGAATGAAGAGAAGGAGCCAAAGTGAAAACAAGGCCCAGCTGTGGGTGTGACTCATGATGGAAGTCAAGTCTGATGCTGTAAAGAGCAATATTGCACAGGAATCTGGAATGTCAGGTCTGTGAATCAAGGCAAATTGGAAGTGGTCAAACAGGAGATGGCAAGAGTGAATATTGACATTTTAGAAATCAGTGAACTAAAATGGATTGGAAAGGGAGAATTTAATTCAGATGACCATTATATCTACTACTGTGGGCAAGAATCCCTTAGAAGAAATGGAGTAGCCCTCCAGTCAACAAGAGTCTGAAATGCAGTACTTGGGTGCAATCTCAAAAATGACAGAAAGGTCTATCTTTGTTTCCAAGGTGACCCATTCAATATTACTGAAGTTGAATGGTTCTATGAAGACCTACAAGATCTAGAACACCATTAAAAGACGTCCTTTTCATCACTGGGGACTAGAATGCAAAGTAGGAAGTCAAGAGATGCCTGGAGTAACACGCAAGTTTGGTCTCAGGGTACAAAATGAAGCAGGGCAACAGCTAACAGAGTTTTGCCAAGAGAACGCACTGGTCATAGCAAACACACTCTTCCAACAATACAAGAGAAGACTCTACACATAGACATCACCAGATGGTCAACACCAAAATCAGATTGAATATATTCTTTGCGGCCAAAGATGAAGAAGCTCTATATAGTCAGTAAAAACAAGACCTGGAGCTGACTGTGGCTCAGATCATCAGCTCCTTATTGCAAAATTCAGACTTAAATTGAAGAAAGTAGGGAAAACCAGTAAACCATCCAAGTATGACCTAAATCAAATCCCTTACAATTTATTATACAGTGACAAATAGATTCAAGGGATTAGATCTGATAGAGTGCCTGAAGAACTATGGATGGAGGTTTGTGACATTGTACAGGAGGCAGTTATCAAGACCATCTCTAAGAAAAATAAAGGCAAAATGGTTGTCTAAGGAGGCCTTACAAATAGCTAATAAAAGAAGAGAAGTTAAAGGCAAAGGAGAAAAGCTCTGAATACAGAGTTCCAAAGAACAACAAGAAGAGATAAGAAAGCCTTCCTCAGTGATCAATACAAAGAAACAGAGGAAAACAACAGAATGGGAAAAACTAGAGATCTCTTCAAGAAAATAATTAGAGATATCAAGGGAATATTCCATGCAAAGATGGGCACAATAAAGGACAGAAACGGTATGGATCTAACAGAAACAGAAGATATTAAGAAAAGGTAGCAAGAATACACAGAAAAGCTATACAAAAAAGATCTTCATGACTCAGATAACCCTGATGGTGTGATCACTCACTTAGAGCCAGACATCCTGGAGTCTGAAGTCAAGTGGGCCTTAGGAACCATAACCACGAAAAAAGCTAGTAGAGGTGATGGAATTCCAATTGAGCTATTTCAAATCCTGAAAGATGATGCTGTGAAAGTGCTGCACTCGATATGCCGGCAAATTTGCAAAACTCAGCAATATCCACAGGAATGGAAAATGTCGTTTTCATTCTAATCCCAAAGAAAGGCAATGCCAAAGAATGTTCAAACTACCAAACAGCTGCATTCATCTTACACGCTAGCAAAGTAATGCTTAAAATTCCCCAAATGAGGCTTCAAAAGTACATGAACCAGGAACTTCCATATGTACAAGCTGGATTTCGAAAAGGGAGATAAATCAGAGATCAAATTGCCAACGTCTGCTGGATCATCGAAAAAGCAAAAGAATTCCAGAAAAACATCTACTTCTGCTTTATTGACTATGCCAAAGCCTTTCACTATGTGAATCACAACAAATTGTGGAACATTCTTCAACAGATGGGAATACCAGACCACCTTACCTGCCTCCTGAGGAATCTGTATGCAGGCAAGAAGCAACAGTTAGAACTGGACATGGAACAATGGACTGGTCCCAAATTGGGAAAGGAGTATGTCAAGGCTGTATATTATCACCCTGCTTATTTAGTTTATATGCAGAGTACATCATGAGAAACGTTGGGCTGGATGAAGCACATGCTGGAATCAAGATTGCCGGAGAAATGTCAATAACTTCAGATATGCAGATGATACCACCCTTATGGCAGAAAGTGAAGAGGAACCAAAAAGCCTCTTGATGAAAGTGAGAGAGGAGAGGGGGGAAAAAACAACTGGCTTAAAACTCAACATTTAAGAAACTAAGACGATGACATACAGTCCCATCACTCCATGGCAAATAGATGGGGAAACAATGGAAGCAGTGAAAGATTTTATTTTGGGGGGCTCCAAAATCACTGAAGATGGTGACTGCAGCCAAGAAATTAAAACACGCTTGCTCCTTGGAAGAAAAGCTATGACCAACCTAGGAAAGTGAAAGTGAAGATGCTCAGCCATGTCCAAGTCTTTGCAACTCCATGTACTATAGCCTACCAGGCTCCTCTGTCCATGGGATTTTCCAGACAATAGTACAGTAGTAGATTGCCATTTTCTTCTCCAGAGGACCTTCCTAACCCAGGGAATCGAACCCAGGTCTCCCACATTGTAGACAGACACTTTACTGTCTGAGCCACTGAGGAAGTCCATGACCAACCTAGAGAGCATATTAAAAAGCAGAGACATTAGTTTGCCAACAAAGGTCCATCTAGTCAAAGCCGTGGTTTTTCCAGGGGTCATGTATGGATGTGAGAGTTGGACCATAAAGGAAACTGAGCACCAAATAATTGATGATTTTGAACTGTGGTGTTGGATAAGACTCTTGAGAGTCCCTTGGACTGCAAGGAGATCAAACCAGTCAATCCTAAAGGAAATCAGTCCTGAGTAGTCATTAGAAGGACTGATGCTAAAGCTGAAGCTCCAATCCTTTGGCCACCTAATGTGAAGAACTGACTCATTTGAAAAGACCTTGATGCTGGGAAAGATTGTAGGTGGGAGGAGAAGGGGACGACAGAGGACTAGAGGGTTGGATGGCATCACCATTTCTATGCACATGAGTTTGAGCAAACTCTGAGAGTTGGTGATGGACAGGGAAGCCTGGCATGCTGCAGTTTATGGGGCGGAAAAGAGTCAGACGCGACTGAGTGACTGAACTGAACTGAAAGACCACTTAACATAAGCTATGTAAAGGTGTTCAACATAACTAATTATCAAGGAAATACAAATATAAGTCACAATGCAATATCACCTCACACCAGTTGGGATGGTTACAGAAAGCAGAAACAAACAGAAAATGACAAGAGTTGGCAACGATGTGGAGAGAAGGGAAATCCATGTATACTGCTGATGAGAATGTAAATTGGCAAGCCACTGTGAAAAAGAGGTTCTCCAAAAATTAAAAATAGAACTGCTGTATAATCCAACAATCCCTCTTCTGGGTATATACCTGAAAGAATTGCAGTCAGAATCTCAAAGAAATATCTGCTCTCCCAAGTTCACTGCACAATAGCCAAGACATGGAAGCAGTCAATGTTTAATGATAGATGCGTGGATAAAGAAAATGCGATGTGTACACAAAATGCAATATTATTTGGCCTTAAAATAAGAAGGATATTTTTCCATTTGTGACAACATGGATACACTTGGAGGATATTATGTTGAGTCAAAGAAGCCAAACCCATAAAGACAAATACGGCATGATCTCACTACATGAAGAATCTGTAGTAGTCAAAGTCCTAGAAACAGAGAGAAGGGTGGTTGCTAGGAGCCAGGGGAGGAGTACATGGAGAGGTGTTGGTATAGGGTTTTAGTGATACAGGATGGANTTTCCATTTGTGACAACATGGATACACTTGGAGGATATTATGTTGAGTCAAAGAAGCCAAACCCATAAAGACAAATACGGTGTGATCTCACTACATGAAGAATCTGTAGTAGTCAAACTCCTAGAAACAGAGAGAAGGGTGGTTGCTAGGAGCCAGGGGAGGAGTACATGGAGAGGTGTTGGTACAGGGTTTTAGTGATACAGGATGGATAAGCCCTAGAGATCTACTGTATGACACAGTGCCTATGGGTAATCTTGCTGTATATGGCACACTCAGTAACTTAAGAGCCTACACTGATTTTAGACAAAGATTAGAAGAATTACACCAATAAAACTTTATTTCAGTTTGCAGTAATTTGAATCCATATTCAGAAAGGTAAACTCACTTTAATATTTTTGAGCTATAAGTGATAAAAACATTATTTGCTGTGGCAATTGGTAATATTAAAACATTTCATGATAAGAAAAATAAAATATTCAGGGACTAGCTTAACAAGGTATATATAGGACTTTTATGAAGAAANAACTCACTTTAATATTTTTGAGCTATAAGTGATAAAAACATTATTTGCTGTGGCAATTGGTAATATTAAAACATTTCATGATAAGAAAAATAAAATATTCAGGGACTAGCTTAGCAAGGTATATACAGGACTTTTATGAAGAAAACCAGGAAGATGTTTCTTAAAAGAAAATAAAGATGATTTGAATATATGAAATAAGATGTTAGAAAGACTGACTACAATAGTTATTGCAAATTTCTTAAAAATTAAAATCCCCCCCCAAAAAATTAAAATCCCAATGAAAGTGAAAATGTGTTAGTTGCTCATTTATGTCTTACTCTTTGTGACTGCAACCCCATAGACAGTAGCCTGCCAGTAGCCTTCTGTGCAAGGGATTCTCCAGGAAGGAAAACTAGAGTGGGTTGTCATTCCCTTCTCCAGGGGATCTTCCTGATCCAATGATCGAACCCAGTTCTCCTGCTTTACAAGCAGATTCTTTACAATCTGAGCTACCAGGGAAGCCCTGAATATTAATGCACTGTCTGGCAGATATCACACAGAAAATAACCGAGGTCTGGTTGGATGGTTTGTTAGGGTCCTTCAGTGAAACAGAACCCACAAGATACAGAGAGAGATACAAGAGGTTCACGATAAGCACAGGTTCACAAAGTTATGAAGGCTGAGAAATCCACCATCTGCTGCTTGCAAGTGGGAGAACCAAGAGAGCCAATAATGTGAATCTGTCTGAGCCCAAAGGCCCGGGAGCTGGAAGGCCTCTGGTGCAAAAAAGTCAGAGAACCAGGAGCTCTGACATCTGAGGGCAGGAGATGACCACCCAGCTCAGAGACCGAACTTACCCCTTGCCTTTGCTCTGTTTGCGCCCTGAATGAACCTGAGTTTGCCTGCCCACGTTCATGAGGCCAGATCTTCTTCACACAGTCACTGATTCAAATGCTAATCTCTCCCAGGAACACCCTCCCAGACACGTCCAGAAAGGACAGTTTACTAGCTAGTAGGCACCCTTGCCCTAGTCAAGTTGTCACATAAAACTAACCATCATAGGTGGCAAAAAATACCAGTTATCTAAGTAAGAATTATTTCTATCATAAAGGTAGTTTTCAAGTCATCCCAACTTTGAGTTGGAAGGGGCTATATAAAGATGAAATAGATATATTAATAGATATAGATATGGATTTATTAACAGATATCGATGATATAGATAGATACGGGCTTCCCTGGCGGCTCAGTAGTAAAGAATNCTAGCTAGTAGGCACCCTTGCCCTAGTCAAGTTGTCACATAAAACTAACCATCATAGGTGGCAAAAAATACCAGTTATCTGAGTAAGTATTATTTCTATCATAAAGGTAGTTTTCAAGTCATCCCAACTTTGAGTTGGAAGGGGCTACATAAAGATGAAACAGATATATTAATAGATATAGATATGGATTTATTAACAGATATCGATGATATAGATAGATACAGGCTTCCCTGGTGGCTCAGTAGTAAAGAATCTGTCTGCAGTGCAGGAGCCAAGGGCTCAGTGCCTGGGTCAGGAAGATCCCCTGGAGATGGGAACGGCTACCCACTCCAGTCTTCTTGCCTGGAAAATGCCATGGACAGAGGAGCCTGGCAGGCTACAGTCCATAGGGCTGCAAGTGACTTGGAGACCACTTAGCAACTAGACACACAACACGTAGATATAGATGATAGATAGATGGATAGATAGATATAGATAGATAGATAGATAGATATAGATAGATAGATAGATATAGATAGATATAGATAGATAGATAGATAGATATAGATAGATAGATAGATATAGATAGATAGATAGATAGAGATAGATAGATAGATAGATAGATAGATAGATAGATAGATAGATATAGGTACTTTGGCCACCTGATGCAAAGAACTGACTCATTTGAAAAGACCCTGATGCTGGGGAAAGATTGAAGGTGGGAGAAGGGGATGACAGAGGATGAGATGGTTGGATGGCATCACCGACTCAATGGACATGAGTTTGGGTAAACTCCAGGAACTGGTGATGGACAGGGAGGCCTGGCGTGCTGCAGTCCATGAGGTCACAAACAGTCAGACACGACTGAGCAACTGAACTGAACTAAGGTAGAGAGATAAATAATCGTGTTAATTTTATCTACTCACTCTAACAACTATGAGTCAGTCAAGTAGAATTCACGCTATGCCTTAGTGACGGCACTCCTTTGCTCTTCTGTCTGGCCGACATTTTTAGCATACGGTCATTTTTCTTACTATTTAGTTCCCTTTCTAGATGCTATAGAAGCTGTTGTCTTTTACTCCACCAGTAGTTTTTCAGAAGCTGCAGCTAAATACATTGTCTCGGCTGATATTAGTTGTGCTTTAGTGCTCTGGATGGGATTAGAAATAAATCCTAAATCTTTGATGAGACAGGAACAGTCTACTGTCAACGGCAGGAAAGGCCCTGAGGGAGAGTTCGGGACTGTTGGCATGCACACACATAGACACACACCGAAGCCCAGCGCCGGCTCTGTTCATTTCCAGGGACTGATCAGCTAACGGGGAGGGCAAGCCCGAGCCTTTCATTGCTGGGCTGGCATCTTGAGGTTAGATACAACTCACAAACACTAACTCGGGGAGTAGGACTCCAATCCACACCAGGTCCAAAGCGCCCGTCCAAAATCAGACATCCGGCTGCTCGGGATCAGTAAACACAGCTAACAGCTCTCTTTAAGGGGAAATGGCAAATCTGGGCCGATGAACCGGACATAAAAACCCCTCAGTTGATATCCATCCTTCTCCCAACCATGTCATGATCTACCGAGGAATGAGACCACGAAGACTTTCAGACCATCATTTAGGACTGTTGTTGCTCAGCTGCTGTCATGTTCGATTCCGTGAACCCGTGGACTGCAGCACGCCAGGCCTCCCTGTCCATCACCAGCTCCCGGAGTTTGCTCAGATTCATGTCCATCAAGTCAGTGATGCCATCCAGCCATCTCATCCTCTGTCATCCCCTTCTCCTCTTGCCTTCAGTCTTCCCAGCATCAGAGCCTTTACACAGATGGCATAACTGGAAAGAGTCACGTGGCTTGGTCATCTCACTGAAATATTCCTCAAAATTCCTAAGAACCTTTATATATGGGGAAATAACTGCAGAACTCAGGAAAAAAAAAAGACTGTGTATAATAAGGTCAGAGTTGGCCAGTTCATCTCATAGCACCTATTGGTCAGTTAAGGCCACATTGACGGATAACAGACACATAATTGAAAGGTTTGTTAAAAGGTCCAAGAACCCATGGGACTTCCTTGATGGTTCAGTGGTTAGAATCCACCCTGCAATGTAGGGGGTGTGGGGTTCAACCTGTGGTGGCAGAACTAAGATCCCATAAGCTGCAGGTCCAAGTCCAAGTACTGCAGCCACCGACCCCACACACCGCAACTAGAGAAGCCCTCGCACCACAGGGGAGACTCCGCATGGTGCAGCCAAGGCCTGATGCAGCCACGCCAATTAATTTAAAAAAAAAAGGTCCAAGAACCCAAGCCAGTCAAGGAAATAGCCCCACCACTTGTACCTGCTTTAGTTCATTTCACTTGTTTGTGTGGAAATCTCAGCAGGTGTTTGACAACAACGCTCCTGAGTGTTAAGCTATCACTGCACGCTGACGGCTTGCCTGCTGGGGGACTGGGAGCAGACTCAGTCACAAGGGTGACAGCTCAGTCTGTCCTTGGCCCGGCTGGGAAGGCCCACCTGAGTCCCAGGTGGGTTAGTCACCCCGCCCAGGTCTGGCTGCCAGCAAGGAAATGAGACTGTTGGGAACAATGGTTTGTTGGCAAAGGTATTCAGCGTAAACCAAGAACAAGTTACCTCAATAAATCACATCACTGAGCAGACCTTCAGAGCGCGTGCTCAGTGTGTGATAAAATGCGTAAATGACAAGCACGACAGCAAGGCCATTCTTTCTAGGACCCTGTACACATCTCGCTCGAAGAACTTCCAACTTGTGGCCAGAAGAAAGGGTTTAGCGTCTTTTTTAAGTTAAAATAAATAAATTTAATATTTGTTTTCATCAGAGTTACAAGCTGCGCATAGTTTAACAGTCAAATAGCACCACAAGGCTTAATGTGTAAAAACACAAAACAAATGGAATGGCTCTCCCCTCTTTACCATCCTTTTAAAGAGAAGTTTCGAGGGATCTCCTGTTCCCGTGGACACACCAAAGGTACAGTGATGTGCACGCGAAGTCGCTTTAGTCCTGTCCAGCTCTTGGCGACGCTATGGCCTGTAGCCCACCAGGCCCCTCTGTGGATGGGATTCTCTAGGCAAGAACACTGGAGTGGGTTGCCATGCCTTCCTCCAGAGGATCTTCCCAACCTAGGGATGGCACCTGCATCTCTTTTTCCCCTTGAATAGGCAGGCAGGTTCTTCACCACTAGCACCACTTGGGAAGTCCATGTATAGCTACACATAGAGTAATTCCCTCTGCAAGAAATCCAGAAACTACCCAAGTGACTCA